>VMDR010022030.1:0-16460 GCA_007922815.1 Macrotus californicus
CACCAACTTTTTTTTTTGTTTTGATTTATTTTTACAAAAGCTCCATGAAAAATGGATCCGCTCCTGGATTCTTTTGATTTATTGATATGCTATTCTATTTTTATTTTATTACCATTCAGGTTTAATTTCCCTGTGTTGTTAATATGGTTAGATATATTTGGAAAAACTCCTGTGTTCTTTTTCAAAAAATGTCTTTGGTATTCTTCTGGTGAAGACCTTCTACATTCTACATTCATTTTTGCGTCGACCGATCACTTTGATTTGGATTATATTAAATTTAAGACTAATTTTTGGAGAATTATAATACATTTCTTCATCTAGGTTATCATTTCTGTCATTCTGAATAATTTTATGAGAAATGAAAAGGATTCACAGACGTGGGCAGCAGTGTGTTGATGGTGGTGGCTGGGCGGGGTGGAGGTAGAAGAGGGTACAAAGGGGATAAATGGTGATAAAAAAATACAATAATAGTAGATAAGTAAATAATCATCCACACTTTTAGTTAATATCTACTTTAGAGAGCTTTAAAAATATTTTTTTATTTATTGTCTTAATGCTCCGGCATGACATCCCATTACAGTATTTGAATTAAGAAGTGATAGCAAAGAAAAAATTTTTTGCCTAGTTTCTGATTTCCATCCAACATTAAATATGAGGTTTACTCTTGGTAGTTTATGAATGGCTTTGATCAGTTAATGAAATTTATTTTTAGTTTTTCTGAAATAGACATTATTGACTTGATTTGTAATCGTTTGTTTAGGTTGTTGTTGTTGTGTTTTAATAATTGTATCCTTGCCTTTTAACTGCTGTGGCCTCAGTGAAAAACTCGGAGCACTGGGCTCTATGGTCTTTGGAACTTGACGGATGCTGCCGGATGCTTGGAGACTATCCCGCTTTTCCGAGCCCTCTACCATGCTCTTGGCCCCTGCTTTGGGAAGACACCTCTATGCCTGCTCCTTTGTCTATGGCAGACTTGACAAAGGAGAGGGGAACCACCTGGCTACTTCTACTGAACATCCAGATTAGTTACTGGAAGGCTCTTGAATTTGGCCCATCCCTATGAGGGTTTAAAATTCTGGTCTTTCTTTAATTCTATGCCATCTATCAGGCAAAGAATGCCTTTAATAAGTAAAAAATAGATTTAAAAAGTCTTTTTTTGTTTTCGGCTGAGTGTTACAGATTTGTACACTTTTTTAAATCTCTCTTTTTTAGTGATTAATGACGGGACGCTCCAGCAGCATATCATATATGCAGTTTGTTCTCTGACGGGAACGCAGCGTTCAGGAGGCCTATGAAAGTTGTTTTGTTTTTATTTTTGAATGTGTGCACAGCGCATGCAAATCCCCAAGTATCTTTGTTCTGTTAGCATCACATCAACATCACTTCCGTTGTCATTCTGTTAGCTAGAACGCGGTCATGTGTGGCATGACTGCAAGAAAAGCTGGAAAAGGTGGGTGTCCAGGAAAAGGAGGAGACGGGATTTGGGTGACTAGCCCGCAGTTTTTCCATAGTTCATAGACAGCAGACCCAGAACTTAAAATCAAGTTTTCTGTGTTCTTATTTACACCATAATACCCTTTACGTCTTACTAAATAGAATCAGAAATGAGTTTTGGTACAGAATAAATGCTGTCTCCTGAACCTTACCAGTTAAGCAGCTGCCGCAGAGAGAGGCTGACCCGGAGCTCGCCGTGCACACCCTCCCTTGTTTCTCCACCCTGCAGAGGACCACCAGTCTCCCCTCCCGCTGCCTGAACCCCCAGGCCTATGCAATATTTCTACTTTACTCTCAGTGTTCCTGCAGCCAAGACCTGAGTCGGAGCCTTGTCCTCAGCCAGGTTCACAAGAAAAAGTCTCCCTTTGGCCTCCATGCTCGCTTCCCTGTTGCTCTCCTCTGCCACAGGGGCAATGCTGTTGTTTCCAAATGGACTCCTAGGGGGTCATTCTTTGCCCGAATTGTGCTTGGAGGTTGCCAAGACCATATGGAAGTGTGCCCGCCCCCACCCCCCCCATGATGTGGGCATGCCTCCTATTCCAATTCTTTCCTAGTGGACAGGTTTCTGGTCCTTCCTCATGCCTTCATTGTTAGGTTTTGAATTAACTGCTAGACCCTGCTGGGAAGTCCTAGTAATAATACAACAGCATTCTAACCCTGAAACCTGACCTTAGAGAGTCCGGAAAAGCCTTTGCATTTTAATTTTGCCAACATGTAAATCACACCAGCTCTAATACAGACCACTAGTGCTTTATCACCCTGCAAGATAGTCCCACCAGGATCTTTGCTAGCTTTCGTTTTGTGTAGTAAAAGATACACCACTGTCAACTATGCTTATGAACTGGCTGAATAAAAAAAGTGTCCGAAAGTGTATTCTTAAATATTGATATTTATTAACCAATGTGCTTCCAAGCTAGCTATGTATTTTTGAAATCTTGATTGTCTTTTCAGTCAATCCAGTGGTTATTTTTGTCATTTTAACTTTTCTGAAAGTGTAACAGACATCCTCAATTTCCTCTAGAGTCTTTTTACTGAGTGACTGTAAAAAATGAGGTATAGGAAATGCCCATGAGATGTGAAAGTTTTCTACTCGTTTTCATTTTTTTTATTGTCATCCTACAGAAACTCTCATCAAGTAAAATTGAGACAGGGAGCAAAAATTAATCTAAATTATTATCTCACACCATATGAGACTGGGAACATAATAGGACTAAGTATAAATATATGGGTTTCTTGGCAACTTTTAACATCTTCCTGTTAGCGTAGTTTAGGAGAGCAAATCTCTGGGTTTCTCAGAGCCACTGCCCATCCACATAACTATGGAGAGCTAAAAGGATCCCAAGTAAACTATTTACACTGAAGCCTCCTGTTGAATGTGATTTAGGGTCAGGGTTTTGCGTGTTCAGACTTAGGTGCTCACCTGATGCGGCACTGTGCATGTTTGTAGACGCAGCTGTGCCTATGCTGCTACCACAATCAGTGGCCACGGCCCTCGTTCTTGCATGATGGATCACTAATGCCCATTTGTCCTCTGGGTGCCCACCACGTGCCAGGTAGCATCTTCCTGCTGTCACATGCCCCATCAATCTGTAAGCACGGCTCACTATTTAACTAGTTTTAATTCACTATTTCACTATTTAAACTCAACTCTTTGGTGTCATTTATTAAAGACACATTTGGCTTTAGTGTTTCTTAAAAAAAAACTTGACACCTGGTCATACATTGCAATTTGTAAAGAAAGATTCGGGTTTGAAATAATTTGGAGGCAATTTGCTTTAGGCAGCAAGAAGAGTGGGTACCAAGGCTCAGAGGGAAGAACATACTTAGCTTGTTCTGTGAACAGAAAAAGCCAGTAAGACTTGAGTTAACAGGTCCGAGTCAGAGGGAGCGACAAAGTGGGAGAGCTTGCCTGGGCCTAGAACACTCCAGGGTTTAGAGACCCTGGTAAAGAATCTGGGAGTTTCTTCTCTGTATAAGGGGAAGGCACTGGAGCAGTGAAAGTATGGGGTGATGTTATCTGTCTCAGTGGTGGCAGTATTTCCAAAACATCCATCCTAATAAAATAGCTCTGTAAAAGGTTGTTTTGGTACGGAAACCAGACTCCAAACCAACAGCCAACACTTCATGGTAGACCCTGTCGGTGTAGATTACCATTAAAGTCAGAGACGAGGCAAGGATGTTACCGCTTTTATTTAATGCTATTTTAGAAAGTTTAGCTACGTTATAAAGCAAATAAAAGAAATGATTCATTTAAGTATAAATAAAAATTTAAGTATCATATTTAAGTAAATATAAAAAAATTTAAAATATTTATTTCATAAGAGGTGTAAATGTTGGAAAAGAAAATGAAATTATTATTTGTAGATAAAATGAGTGAAAACTAGGATATGCAAACAAATCAGTAATTACAAAGTAAATGTACTGGTGTTAAAAACAATAGTTTCCTGCACATCAGCAAAAACCAACTCAAAGGTATAATAGGAAAAAAAACCTACATAAAACAGCCATAAGGAATGTACAATGCTTGGAAATACTTAAAAAAATACTTACAAAAGCTAATGAAAGATTCCTGAGCCACATAAAAGAAAGTTTGAGAGGGGAGACATACTACCTTCCCAGATGGGAAATCTAAATATGTTAAGTCTGTCAGTTCTTCCTGAATAAATTGATAAACTTAAGGCAATCTCAAAGTCACGTGGGACTGATACACAAAGAGAAGACTCTAAATATTCAGCCAGCCTAGCAAAAAGCATCTCTAGCTTCTCTCTCAAACAAAGGAATGTGCACGGACAGTAAGCATATTTTACCTTTGACTGAGGGGAGAGGTCAGTCCTAACAACATTCTAAGGATAAGAGCTACTGGTCCTTAGGTGATCCGTTTGAGAGATAAGCGCTACGTGTAAATTTGGTGGTGGGGATGTATCTAGAAAAAGTGGAGAAAATTAGGAGAAAAACCTGTCGATAAACATTTCAAGTGTTAACTGTTATATTACAAAATAATCTGTGTTTATCTTTGTAAAAAAGGTTATAAAACAACCCCTAATTTATCTAGTTATGGATGACCAAGACAAGAGAAGGCTAGGATAATAAGAAAATAATAGCCAACACGGAACATTTAAAAATAACTTTAGTGAGGTGTAATTTACATGCAATGAAAGGCATCCATTTTAAGTGTGCCATTAGGTGAGTTTTGACAAACATGTAACCACCCGCACAGCCACCACCCCAATCAGGACACACAGCCTTTTCTTCCCTTCATGTCCCTTTGCTGTCACTCTCTCCCACCTGTCTCTGCAACCACTGACGTGCTTTCTGTGATTGGCAACCGGCTGTTTTCTCTTCTGGAATTCCATATACATGGATCAATGAAAATATACACGGTAGTCCCCCTTATCTTCTTGAACTTCACCCCGCTCCACCATGACTTCTTCTCCAGCAACAGACTCAAAGGGAGTGCTCAGCTGATTTGGGAAACGTTTTGTCTGAGAATGCCTTCCTCTCCGTTACCCAGCTCTGCGAAGGCAGTCACTTCCCTCTCTTCTTTTGTTCTCATTGAGATGGCTATTTTCTGGGGCGTGGGGGTTGGGGGGGTGATCCTCCTTGCACTGTGATCCAGAAACTGCCTTCAGGGCTCACCTTGCTTGTTTCTTTTTTCTCAGGTAAGTTGGTCCTGCGCTGTGTGTTCCGTAGTGTCTATTGTACGGAAGAGAAGTTATTTAATATATTTTGTCATGTTTCAGGTGTTGACATGGGAAGAGTAAATTTCCTTCTAGTTACTGCATCATGGTCAAAGTCAGAAATTAACACACACATTTTTAATGAAGGACGTTAGTCTTATTTTGTTTTGAGCACAGACCCTTCAGTGACCCTCCAGGTGCGGTCCACAATTATCTGCATCATTCTCTCCTGAGCAGCCTATTAAATGCAGAGTTCTGGGCTCTGGTTCAATCTGGGGAATGTAGACATGTAATCGTAATTGGAAATGCTTCCTTGGTGACTCTGAAGTCTGGGCATTTTTCGTCCTCTGGCTTTGGACTGTCCTTCCTCTCCCGCACAGAGACATCTCCACCATCTGCCCACCCTGCCGAGACAAAGGGGGGAGAGCGAGGTTTTTATTTATTTGTTTAAAAAATTAAATTTGTTTAGGGGTGACATTGGTTAATAACATTACTTAAGTTTCAGGTATACAATTTCATAACATATCATCAGTACTTCCGATGTGTGCTCACGATCCAAAGTTTAGTCTCCTTCCATCCCCACATATTCCACCCCATCTGACCTCACCGTCCTCTTCCTCCCCGCCCCCCACTCTGGTAACCACCATATTGCTGTCTGTGTCTCTGAGTTTGTTTTGTTTGCTCATTTCTTGCTTTTCGTTTCACATCCCACATTTGAGTGAAATTATGTGGCTGTTATGCTTTCCTGTCTGACTTATGTCACTCAGCATGATACGAGTTCATCCATGTTGTCACAAATGCTAATCTTTTATCCTTTTTTATGCCTGAGTAGTATTCCATTACATAGAAATACCACATCTTTATCCAATCCTCCATTTAACGGCACTCAGGTTGTTTTCTGTCTTGGCTTTTGTGAATAACGCTGCCGTGAACATACTGATATATATCTTTACGAATCAGCATTTCCAAATTTTGGGGGTAGAGCTGGGCTTTTTAAAGAGCTCAGGCCAAGCAGCTGATTTACCCAGAGAACAGTGCTCTGGAGGTCATGGTAACGGGCTTATTTCTTGTGTCTCTTTTATACCTTCTTTCTGAACTGTGGACACTCAGACTGTGTTGTAGGTGTATACGCTGCTCTTTTTCATTCACAAAAGACAATGTGTAGATACCAGGATCACCAGCTCACTGGGACGCCAAAGTCAAATGTCCTCAAAGCAGCGTGGCGGTGGCATCAACTTCTCAGTGACACACGAGAATGATTACAGAAAGTGCCATCTGGGGCTTTAGGGGGGATGATATGAAAGGGAAACACAGTGCCAAGGAAAACAACTGCCCAGAGAACAACGCTAGTGACAAAGTTCTCCCTTCTCCCCAGTGCATTTTCCCTTTCTGTTCTTTTCTCACTTTATCCAGGCACCAAGCTTTAAGTGTTCATCACTAAAGGAGTTATCGTATCAGAGTTCCTGCACTTGAAGAGAACATGTCCAGAAATAAAGCTTTTCAATAACAAAGAGAGAATAACAGAGTTTCCCGGCAGCAGTGACAGACTGATGAGGGATATTTCACCTGTGAGTGTGGGTGCTCCAAAGAAGCTTTGCTTCCTAAGAGATAAATCATGACAACTACATGTATTATTAGGTATGTTTACACAATAGAACACTAAACAGTCATTAAAAAGGATGAAGTGCATTGATACACATATGTTTGTGTATAAATAAATAACAGTAATAATCGCATAGATGGAGAAATATGATATGTGATATCCTATAGTAGTGGTCGCTTTTGGAAGGTAGATTTTTGGTGAAGAGAACAGTCCTTTTTAAAGTTCATTACCTCTGTAATGTTTGAATTTTGTATCATTTGGATAATCAGAAAAATAAAGAATGAAACTCAAGGAGACTGCCAAGTTTGCCTAACTGAAGACTGTCCGGTGGATCGTGAATCAAGAAACAAAAATCACATCAGCGTAAGTGTTTAAATATTTTCCGTATGCTCCATTAAGAGAGAAGGTGCCTTTTATTTTAAGATCGTCAAGCTGAAGAAGCCAAGTTATATTTTCTGTTTTACAAACAGTGACCATCTCACTAGTAATGAGTTCACGGAAGCTTCAGAGAGAAGGGGAACTCATAGAGAGTAAGGGAAAGGGCATGACAAGCAAGGGAGTGCTCCAAGAAACGAGTATAAATGGACCAAAGTATTGGGCAGTCCTGAAGGGGATCAATAATGACGACAACACTGACAGTAGTCACGGTGGCTGAACAGCGTGGGAAGCTCTTCACCTCATTTAATCCTCACAGCAGCTCTCTGTGGACCCTTCACTTCCTTGAGCCTCACGTCCTTCTTTGTAAATCGGGAATTTAACTGTCTAACGCACAGGCTGGCCGTGAGAACTAAATGACATGATGGGTGGACAGCACTCAGCAAGGTATTTGGGACCCAGTAGGACTGGTTAACTCTGGTTATTATCTCCACCCCCATTTGATAGAGATGGGGTGGAAATCTGAAGCTTGCCCAAGGGCCAGGAACTTAAGTGACAGAGTCTGTGTCTGAATCCAGGCTCCTCTGTTTCCAAGTCTGATTCAGTATTCACGTGAAAAGGCTGCATTTTGGCATTCTGCACACACTTTCTGAGCATTCCACCAGTTCTGATGCTCACTTTTAGGGTAGTAATAGACAAACCTGCCCAAATAAGACCGGCTGCCATAGTAGATCAATGTATTGGTGATGCACGCATTATTACAGACATCAAAAAAAAACAGATCTCACATTTTCTGAAGACAAGTGGTACCATGTCCTTTAGGTAGAATTTTTAGGTTGGAATGCTTTTTTCTTAGAATGGTACCCACATACAGAGTGTGACCGTTATGTTTCAAATGCTAGAAGGAAAGAACAGCATGTTGTCCGTGCAGTGTGACTCTGCCACCAAAGTGACAGATGGCTCAGTCCAGGCCCCAGACTTCCTGGCAGAGTAACTTTGCCAATGTAATGGGAACTGCTCCAAGGACAAGCTTATCATGAGATGGGGCAGGGCAAGGGGTTGCCTTTGCTACTGCTCATTTGAAAGGATGAATCAAGCAAAGTCACCTCCACCAGGGAAATTATTCTGGAGACTGGAGAGGAAATTGAAGCGATAGAAGCATAGAAGAAAGAGGAGCCCGTCTGCGGGCAGAGGTCAGTGATGCCGAAAGCTGGGCTGCCAGGTCAGGGAGCATATTGTAAACAGGCAAACCTGCCCTGGCTGGTGTGACTCCGTGGATTGAGTGCTGGCCTGCAAACCAAACTTGGTCACTGCTTGGATTCCCAGTCAGGGCACATGCTGAGGTTGCGGGCCAGGTCCCCAGGAAGGGGCACACGAGTGGCACTCACACATTGATGTTTCTCTCCCTCTCTTTCTCCCTACCTTTCCTTCTCTCTAAAAATAAAATAAATAACATCTTAAAAAAAAATAAACAGGCAAATCCATTGTCATGCTTGTTTGATGGGAAACACAGAGCCCAGACTAGCAGCGTAGGGTGGTGCCGATCTGGTTCAGTTCATCCTAAATGAAATCTATTTCCTGCCTTTGCATGCTAGAGAGAAACTCCTGGTTAAGTTATCCAAACTGAAAAAGGAAAATGTCCCTGAAGGAGCAGGGAGTGAGAAGTGAGGGTGTGTTGACAGGGGAGCTGGAATGGGGCTCACAACACAGATATTTCAGAATCAGGCCCATATACCTGGTGTAGAGGAAGAAGCATAATGGGAAGACTAGCTTTACTTGAATGTAACCCAAAAGCCAGAGCAGGTTACTTTAACCTGCTCATCTCTCCTGTCTGGCACCACCATCTGGCCCGAGCCAAACTTGCTGTGGGACACAGTGGTTGGTATATCACTTGGTGTATATCCGTCTATCCATAATTAACAGGGTGGAATTTAAGGCAGGAAGCAAATTCTTAAATTCCAGCCACCCATATCAGGTGGGCTTCTGTTTGGCCAAATCTCTGGACAGAAGGAAATCTTGACCTTATAAAAATAACAGGCGTAGGGGTTGCCTATTCAAGTAAATGCATAAGAAGAACCTGGTTCTCTCATCCCCAGGTGGCAGCCATGATGAAGGACAGACTTCGGAGCCTGTGGGCCTACCTACCACAAGAATGACAGTGAGGATGAATCTCCCTACACAGTCAGCAGGACAGTATTCTCCAGCCCTTGGGGGAGGGTTTGAGGAGAGAAAAGGGGAAAAGAAACTCAGAGGAGCGTATAAGTAGGGAGGTGTGTTTGCAGGTGGGACCTGGAATTTTCTAGAGTATGCAGCTGTAGCCACTCTGCAACCATTAAAGATCTGATTCCTCTTTTGCTATGGACTGAAAGTGTCCCTCCAAAATTCTTAACTAAAGCCTAACCCTAATGTGACAGTATTAGGAGGTGAAGCCTTTGGGAGGTGGTTAGGTTATGAGTGTGGGGCTCCCATGAATGGGATTAGTGCCCTTCTTAAAAAGGGACTCCACAGAGCTCCCTGGCTCCTTCTGTCATGTGAGGATACCGTGAGAAAATGGCCTTCTGCACCCTGGAAGAGGGCCCTCCCTGGAACCCAAGTCTGCTGGCATCTTGATCTCAGGCTTCCAGCCTCCAGAAGTTGGAGAACTACATTTCTGTTGTTTACGAGCCACCCAGTCTGTGGCATTCTGTTACAGCAGCCCCGATCTCACTGGGACACTTTCATTATGTCAACACCTAACACTGACTGTCTACGCTGGTTGGATAATCAAATGCTTTGGGCAAGGTACCAGACATTTTTACTTTTCTATATGTTCTAGTCTTTTTTACAGTGAATATGTATTAGCTAGATAAGTAAATAAGTAGAGACCTCAAAATAACTTGTACTGAGTGGTGGCTATAAAGAACAAGAACAACCATGGGCAGTTGTCTCTGTCTCTGGGCCTTAAAGAGATCTAAGAAGAGAAGTCCTTATTCCCCTCTCCCCAGGCCCTCACCCCCACACTAACAACCTATTTCCGGTCAGTTCTCAAAGAGCACATTCATGCAAACAGGAGAGTGCAAAGGATATTTCGTGGATCTCGCTGCAATTTGGTACAAGGTTCCTGTTCACAAAAGGCATTAGCAGGCATGATTAGAAGGATCTAACCTACAAGAGGGTCTGTTGTTGCTTGGCATGTTCCAAGCAGGTTGGAATGTTTCCGAACGTCTTCCTGTTTCTCCTTTGTTCCAGCAAACTCAATCTTTGCTGGAGAGCAGGTCGCTGAGACGGTTGTCCTTGAGGAACGCAAGCACTGTGCCAGACGCCAGAGGAAGCATTTTGCTTAGACATCTTAACACAATTTTACAATGATTTGCTGGGCAGCATCTTTGAGTAACATACAATACGACTGTCTTCCAGCACAGAGTAAAGAACTTGCCAGCAGCCTGGTCCAAACCTATAGCAAAAACCTGGAGGAGACAGAACTTGGGAAGCACCCTCCTGTGGAAGGTCAGTATGCTGTGTACTGCGCATATGGGAGTCTTGACTTCACATCAAAAGAGTAAGTTCAGAGATATAGCACTGTAGTTTGTGGTTATTCATTGTGCATTAGAAACACCCCCATTTTGGGGTGCCTTGAAGCATCAAAAGATATTGATAGAAACAAGATTTATTATACCATCTAACAAAGCTGATCTGTGGCAAATTAAACTCGCTGTTTTGCTCTGAGACTCTCTCAGATAGTACAGAATATAATCCTTACTCGAAATGAAAAGAGAAAAGGTTTTCTAGAAACCCTCAAATTCTAGGTTTTCTTGGCTGCTTTGATTCCATTTCTTTTAGAAAAGCAACATTGCTGGTGCTGGAAATTAACGAATAGATGAATCCATTAAAAATCTCCCATGAAGCAGAGGGAAATTGTTCCTCCACAACAAACGAGTAACGATGTACCACCCAGATCACCGTGCCTTTTGTCTCGCTCGCCAGGGGCATAGAGAGGGCAACACCGCCCCTCTTCCACTCTCTCAGGTAGCAGCTTGGATCTTTCCACCTTATTAAGGCCACAGAGAAAGGCTCCACTTTGGACAATTCTGAGAGAATTGGTGTTGAAATACTGAGTGTGAAGAACTCCTTGGAGACTGAGGATGCCCTCAATGTCAGCCAATGGAAAATTCATTTGATCCTCTAGAAATATGTATTTATTCTCTTCTGACTCTTCTCCGATTTGTAGCAGAAGACAAACTTGTGGGCGTCTAAGAGACCAAGGAAGGGTACACATCCATACATTAATGCATTGCCTTCATCTGGCTTTCCAAACGATTTACCATCCCAGCCGATTTTCCCCCCGGGAAATTGGAAAAACGCTTCCACTGGCCTCTGGCACAGTCCTTGTTCCCTTCAAGGACAGCCACCATAGACACACCTGCACTCTGGCAGCACTGTGCTCACCGGAACCAAGGGGAGGCGGAAAGTCTTTCTGAAACATTCCAAAACTGCCGGAACACGCCATGTACTCACAGACCATCCTGCGTGTTAGATCATTCTAATCGCAGCGTCTGCTAATGCCTTTTGTGGACAGGAACCTTCGAAACTTTAGCAAGGAGAGGTAATGACATCAACAGCTTTTACTAGCCCTCAAAAATATATCACTGTCAGCAGCGCGACAATTTTTTTTTACATCAGTAACTAAATGGTTGTTTTTCGGTAAATAAGTACAGGAAACTGCTTTTACATTTATTGGCAAAATACGAATCAAAACAAGCAGAGATGTGCAGAACATTTGTTTTTGGAAGCTGGATTTTGAGCTGTCTGTACAAAGGTCATGCAAAACAAAACAGAAGGAACATAGTATAAGACAATGCAAATTTCTAGTGGAAGGGCTTGTCAAGAACCGTGAAAGGTCTGAGATTTTACCCTAGGTACAAGCTGCCAAGTCTGCCCGACAGTTTCACGGATGCTGGGAGAAGGCAGGAGATTCCTAGGTCAGAAATGAAGGCCTGTTTATGACTTACAGCAACAGCAGTAGCCGGAGTGTCTGCATTTTTGTGCTCACTCCCTGAGGCCCTCTTCCTACAGGGTGATGCAAAGAGAAGTAGATGACACCTGCCCGGATAGTGGGTGGCATCGTAGGAGAGGAGTTCTGAGCTATGGGCTCCAGAATCTGCTATGATGGGCAGTAGGCATGCTTTCCTTTTGCTGTCGAGTTAGATGCTACCTTTACCATACTGAATAGTAGTCATGACAGCCCTTTGCTTTGGAACATTATCCCTGTCTTACAAGGCTGGGTGCAGAACTTCTCTTAGCTCTTAAGGGAGACATTATCTCTACGTTCCAAGGTTGTTATCCTAGGCAAACACTCTTAAAATAATAGTCTAGAGCAAAAGGTAGCCATTGACTTACCTGCAAAATGTGTAGAAATGTGAGGGACCCGTGGAGAATTGTCTCCCAATCGGAGTATTTGTGCTATTGGATTGTATCTTAACCATTTAGCAGGTGACTTCGGACATCAACCATTCATTTATTCTCCGAGGCGCTCATTCACACAGGCAATGAGTCAGTAGTCATTCAACGAATATTTACTGAGTGATGGCCAGGTACTGGATACTGTGTTAGGAAGCAGAGAAGTAGTATATATCCTAGAGGAGAGTACATGGAAGTGAAAGAACTAGTGATTAAAAAGACGGTAATATTCGGCAGAGATAATGCTCTATGTTCAGCATAGTTTTCTCTTCCTGGGAACACATCAAAACTACATTTTCAGCCTTCCTTGTACTTGTCATTAGGTTGGGGACATGTGACTTAGTTCTGGTCAACTGGATATGACCATAAGCAATGTAAGCTAGTGGCATATAGTGGCATACAGTCCTTCAAAATGTCACACAGGACCCTGAAGCTCTCTCTTCCCGGGCCACGGAGTCTTTGGATGGCTGCTAGAGTCACACCACATTTCTATGAGCAAGAAATAAACCTTTATCCCTCCTGTTACAAATGAGGAAACAGAGCCACAGTATAATGTACTAAACATGGTAACAGAGATATGTGATTTTTAGTACCATGTACAAACTCAGGGCAAGGATGCTGGCTTATTTATTTCATCTACAGCTGTTAGCATGGGATGTGGTAAAAGAAATATTCCTGACTTCCCAGTCAAGAAGATTATTATGACAATTAGGGGCATTGAATCAAGGGAAAAAAAAGCTTTTTATTTGTTTAGTTATTTTTATAAAATAAGAAATGTTTGATTATATCCATGGGTCAAGGGAATAAAAAATTGGAGAGATAAAGTTATGGAAAGAAAGGTCTTCCAGAGAGGGCAGAAAAATAAGGTCTGGAAGAGCTAGTAAGTCCAAGGGGAAATAGCCTCTTCCCCTCACCAACACTGTTGGAACGAGGAGGAATGAGCCTTTGAGTGATGGCTTGGGGGAGCTTCCTTTATTTAAGGCAGGGAGGTGCAGAAAGCATTCAGAGAGGAGATTAAGATGTAGACTCCAGCTCTGGCCGGGTGGCTCAGTTGATTGGAACATCATCCCACATGCCAAGAGGTTGTGTATTCCCCTATTGGAAGCATCCAGGAGGCAACTGAGGTTTCTCTCTCCCTCTCCTTTCCTCTCTCTCTAAAATCAATTCATAAAAATATCCTCAGGTGAGGATCAAAGAAAAAGATATAGACTCCAGGCATTGACGGGAAAAAATGGTATGTATTGTCTTTCTCCTCTCTGTTGGAACATTCACAAATATCTCATTCACCCCGCTCTGTATGATGCCAGGTAGTAGTTATATGACTATTATCTTATAGAGGAAGTAACTGAGACTCCTAGAGGCGGAGTAATCACCTAGGTTGTAGAGCTGGCAAGTTGCAGGGCCAGAATTCAGATCTAATTTGTCTACCCCTGTGCTGATTCTGCGCTACAGTAATCTGACGAGAGGGACTTATGGAGCTAATCATGTTACCACCCTTGGAGAATAGAAAGCAGAGTCACACTGCCTACTGTCTGGGGTGGGACTCTGCCATGGAGGCACGCTCAGTTCCTCCACACAGAGACTAAAAGAGTCTCAGCAAGCTTTGAAAATGGAACAATGAAGTCAGTCAACTGGCTGCTATGGAGAAGTCAGCTCACCAGTTTTCTTTCACCAGTTTGGCTTCATGGAATTAAGTGATTTGAATGGTGGTTTGTTGAGGTGTCAGTTACAACCTCCCTAAGGAGAAAGCCAGTAGAGAGGGAGGTAAAATGTGGCCCCGAACCTTTAAGATCTGGGTAATTGCATTGCCTGGGGCAGTCACTGTCCCTGTTGTAACTACCCTGGTTTCTCTGATGAGGGAGATTTATCAAATCAGGGGGGTGAGGCCAAATTAAAATTTGGGAAAACATTTATTATCTTGATTTATTAAAATAACCTGCAGGATCTGAAATCATAGATTCGTAATCGTATTTGTTCAAATAGGTTATACCCCCTGAAGCCAAGAAATACATTAGTTTGTAGTAATTTCTAGAAGTAACCTTTAAAGTAATGGAATAAATTAATATCAATAGTTTTTTTAGACATTTGCACCTATGATGGGAAGCTGGAAGGATGACCATAGAACAGGTTTGGTACAGATTTCCTGGAAGGCACCTGGAGCATCCCAGTGAGCACTATTCAGCAATGGGAAGGGGTATTACATTAAAATGTAAAGTGAATGGACAAGATTTATAACATGGGCTTGGCTGGTGCGCTGTCCTTCCCCTGCCTTAGCAACAGTGTATCTGGTGTATCTTCCTTCCACAAGGCACTGCCTGCTCACTCCAGGTTTTCAGCCTTGGTGAGATTCGGGTTAAAGTGGCCCTTCTGATGCAGCATTACACAGTCCCACAGCTGCCCAGTGAAGGGACCACGTCTGCTCCCAGGAGCACACTTTTCCCAGAAGAGTTCTCTGGGCTGGTGACCCAAGAGCCTTTGTGCATTTTGCACCTTAGAGATAGGATCTACGTGCCAAATACAAGCCCTTGACTGAAAGAGGCCAGATTCCTCATTGAATCCTAAGCAGCCTCCCACAGGATTTACCCAGGTATTTCAGGGATTGTGTCGATTCATACCGCAAAGAGGCAGAGAGTCTGAAAGTCATCCCTGTTTCAACATCTGCCTTCCTGTGTGGTCCAAGTGCACTGGTCTGTCAGTGCTTCCAACTTTAGTCTTGCTTCCTGGAATGTGAGCTCTGATGCTTGCTTGGTTAGCTTCCTGTTGACTGATCAGAGCAGTGTTCTAAAAATTAATCATCAATAATAATTAGAAATTAGGAAAGTAAATCTGTTTGAAAACTACAGTTGTTCAATGTAGTAAGCTTACCAGCATTCTTAAGTCTCTTAAGCATGTAAGAATTGTTAGTATTCTTTTATTAAGTCTATAGTTTAGGGTAAGAAGACAGACTTAGAAATGTCCAGCCTTACCCACGGCCACCAGATGCCCACATTCTGTTTTCCAGTCATGATGGTTTCCTTTCAGCGCATCCAACAGCCTGTACTTTCCCACCTCTAGGTTTTATTTCATCCATCTTGGAAGTTTTCTTTTCTCAAAAAACTCTCCTGATGATCTATCTGTCTTTCAGATCTGATTTTTTTACCCCACATGGCCCCCATCATAGGTTTTATCACTGTGAACTGTTTATTTTGTGGCTTCCTCATGCTTCAGAAGCTCCAGGAGAGCACTGCCCACTTCAGTTTTGGTCTTTGCACTAGGCCTCCTAGCCCAGTGAATGCCCATCGTTGGTAGGCAGCGATGCACACCCGAGATAGGGTGAGTGTGTGTGAGAAGATCTGTGTTGGAGCGGAGGTCTCCCCACCTGTTGACTCGGTCAGTGGCAGTTTCCTCATGAAGAGTAGTGTTGAAAATATGCCTTGCTCTGAGGGTCATTGCCAGGATCAGATGCAATAGTACAGGTGACAGTGCTTTGTCATCTCTAAAGATGTTAATGATTCCTCAGTCCTCTTCACTGTGTTTGCGCTAATGTGCAATGTTAATTTGTACTGCATTGTAGTACTTGTTTGGGATCCTTTCATACGCAAATGTTTCCCCTAAGGGAATGATAAGGAACAGAAGATTTCATTTATTATTTTTTCTTTTGTAGCAGTGCCTGTCACCCCAAGAAAGCTACAGAAGAGGTAAGGCAGAGATTTTGTGGCCCATCAATTGCCTTGTTTTTATAATTGTCACATCAGCAAATATTTAGTCAAATTGTATTTTCCGTGTAAGAAATTTTATGTTTCTATTTGACACAGAAATACCACAAACAAATAGAAAATTATTCTTTACATTTATCCCAAAATTAGATTCTTTGAGTCCAGGCCCATTGACATTTC
>VMDR010022031.1:0-16494 GCA_007922815.1 Macrotus californicus
TCTATCAGTGGACACTTAGGTTGTTTCCGTGTGTTGGTGGTTGTCAGTAATGCTGCAGTGAACATGGGAGTGTACTATCTCTTCAAGATGGTGATGTCGTCTCTTTAGGATGAATACCCAGAAGTGGAATTGCTGAGTCATATGGTAGTTCTAGTTTTAATTTTTGAGGAATATCTATACTGTTTTCCATAGTGTCTGCAACAATTTACATTAAAGTTAGTCAATTTTATACTCAATGTCCACTCTGTTTTTTGATATTTTAAATAACTAGGCCAAGCCACCCATGCTCCATGTCCCAGGTGGTTCAGGAAAACAGACCTCATACCAAGGGAATTACTCAGGACTGCCCTCTTCCTGTTTATATGTGACTTGCTCAGATGGTTCTCATTTTCCTAGTCCCATGTTTGGATAACTTCAGAGTCTCTGTCTAGTCAGAAACCCAGTGCCTGGAATCATCTGATGAAGGTTGAGAAAGATGTTGGGCATACTTGTACAGTAGAGAGATGGATTTCCCAACTTGAACTTGAAAATAATTTCTTGTGCTTTCTAATTACTTCACTACACATTAATGTTTTTAAATGGAATGTTTAAAAAAGGAAGGGCTATTACTATGCTGGGTCATTTTAGTCATAAATCCCTCTATTAATGCATAAAAATTGGACTTGAAAACAACTCTCTAAAACATGAGGCAAAATTGTTTGCCTGTATCTAGATCCCAGAGACCTGGGCCTTTCTAGTAAAATGACTGTTATATTATCACCTCCATATTTACCTGCCATATTTTTCAGCAGATAACTTGTTCCAGTTCAGTATTACTATTATTACTATTTTCAACCAATTCACATATCTGAAGGAATAATAAAAAACCTTCACAAATCAGTTTCCAAGAGAAAGCGGAAGAGCTGGTAGATTTTGGCTAGAGGCAGAAAAATAGCCTAGTAATAAGGAGACACTAAATAAAACAAATCTAGAGAATTCATTACTATCTACAGGGCTTTCTCTGTTGATGGAGAAAAAACTTCAAACAGGTTCATTTCCTGACTCTAAAGTCATCATGAAAATGTTTGTGATATGCCTACAAAATAAATTTGTTTATTTTTAAAAGCTGTATTGGAATAGGGTAACAGAAATGTGCTAAAATTATTTGTGATGGAAATACAGATTTAAAAATCTTCTAGGGTAGAAGTAAGTATAAGGTAATGTATGCATATGCATTTTATACACAATGTTGTTAAAATAAGTAGAGGGATGTTCCACATGATAGGATTGATAAAACTGTATTGGACATGGGCAACTAGATTAGAGACACTTTAACATAAGTTTAGGTAATGAGAATGCATTCATTTATCATTCATTCATTTATTGTGGTAGGTTCTGGGATGCATTGCCCAAACTTTCTCCTTTAGATTTGAAGTCCTCACTTCTGTACTTGGCCTGAATGTTGGCTGCTAATAGGTTACAGTTGAGTGCTTCTTCAGAACTTGCTCTGGCTGAAGGGAGCTGCCTCACCCAAAATTAATTCCCAACTCTCCCTGGGGTGGCCTGCTTGCAATGTGTGGTCCATGTGGAACAAGGAGGCTGAGCCCCATAGATAGTCTCCATTGAGAGCATCTCTGAAGGGCCATCCTAGTTCCATTGCACCTGAGTCATAGTTCAACTCAGTCCTCTGTGCATTGCCATTCTCCTCACTCTGCTACATGTGTTTTTACTAAGACCACTCCCTGGAAACTTCCTGAGCAGAAATCTCTGCCTCAGAGTTTGCTTCCCAGGGACAATGACCTGATCCACTAAATAATTCTGAGTACCTATTATGTGCCAAGCCTGGTTCCAGAAGCTGGGAATATACTATTATACCGGTGAATAAGACAGAAAAGGTTCTTGTTCTCATAGGCTTGTAATCTAGTGGTGTGTGTGTGTGTGTGTGAGACTGACAATAAAATTTCAAATAGTGATAAATGCTATCAAGGACATAAAAGAAGATACAGTGTTTGGCTCTCACTGGTGTGTATATGTGTGTGTTCGTGTGTGCACACAGGTTTCCAAGGAATTTCACATTGAAGAAGTGATTATTTCTGCTGAGAGACCTGAGTAATGAGAAAGAGCTTAGAGAGTCAGAAATGGTATTCAAAGCAGGTGCAGAGGGACTTTGATGACTTACATTTTGGTTAATAATAGGGATAAATGAAAAGAGCATTCTCCAACTTTACCCCTTTTTCTTCAAATCATGACTTTCAGTTCATTGCCTCTCTTTCCATTCTAACTCAGCCTACCCCATCTTCAGGGCATCAGGTTTGAAGTTCCCTCTGCCTGGGTGCTCTTCTACGATCTCAGTCCAAGTGTCTTGCTGATCTTTTCTATCAGTGCTCAAAAGAGACCACCTCCAAAGAGCCCTTCACTAACCGCTCCTTTTCTGGGCTATCACATAGCTTTTATCGCTGTGCTTATTTTATTGGTTTGTTTCATTGTTAATCTCCTCCACTAGAATGTTTGCCCTGAAAGAGCAGATAATTTTTATGTCTTTAAAAAAATCTAGGAACCATATACTGAGTTCCAGATATTTTCCTGGGCTCTTGGGATATATAGCAATGAAGAAAACAGACCAAAAGCCTTGCCCTCCTGGAGCTAATGTTATAGTGGGAGGAGACACAGCATAAAGGGGATAATAATAGATTAGCTTATATTAGATGGTAATAAGTGCTATGAATAAATTAAAGCAGGGAAAGAGAATGGAGGCTCAATTGGAGGGGGCTGTAATTTTAAATAGGGGTCAGGGATGGCTTCCCTACAGAGGTGACATTTGAACAGAGGCTTGAAGCCTGGGAGGAAGCAAGTCAGGAAGCTATTCAGTGAGGAGGGAACTCCATATGCAAAGTAATCATGACGTAGGCCCTCAGTAGCACACACTTCTACTTAAGGAAGGCTAATTTTCTTCATTCTTGTTCCTTCTTTTGTGACTGGTTGCTTACAATAGCAGTGGATATTCCAAAAGAAAATTCTGTTCCCCGGAGAGTCAGCTTGCTTCACTGTTCAGAGTGGAAAACCGGTTCTCCATCCCAAGACCTGTAGCTCTTAATCTTTGCAGGTTGTTGTTTCTAAGGGGATCTGGGACAACTTCTGGAAGTATCTTGTTACTCTTTATCAGTGGAATACAAACAGAACAATGAATGACACTACCAAATCTAATGGGTTTCCCTAACCTTCCTATTCAATTCTCCCAGTCAGTAGCTTAGGGATATAATTGCCTCTGATTAAAAGTTTGTGTTTTTTTGCCCTGGCCAGTGTAGCTCACTTGGTTGGAGCATGATCCTGTAGACAGAGAGATCTTGGGTTTAATCCCTGGTCAGGGCGCATATTTAGGTTATGGGTTTGGTGCCTAGTCGGGGCAAGTACAAGAGATAGCCATCAATGTTTTTCTCGCACATCAATGCTTCTCTCCCTCTCTCTTTAACATCAATAAGCATGTCCTCAGCTGAGGATAGAAAGAAAAAAATTTGGGGGTTTTTCACTTATAGCCAGTTTGGTAAATTAGGTATGGAGAGCTCTTGAATCCTTGTCACATGAAGATGATGGGAAGAACAGGAGAGAGAACCAAGAGAAAGATCCAAGGGTTTTCTTCAAGTGTTGGAAGGGCTTTCTTGGGATGATTCTACAGTTATTCTATATTCCATGAAAATGCAGAATTAGGACAAACTGTTGGAATCTTTGTCCAACCAGATTTTAGCTCAACATAGGAGAATCATTTAAAAAGTCCTAACTGACATTCTGATAGAATTGCTTGCCTCTGAATTTCTTGCTGCTGAAAGCACTTAAGCTGAGACTGGATTAAATGTGCCAGGAATGTGAAGGAAGTGTTTCTGAATCTGATGTTGAGTTGAGTTAGATGAACTCGAACTCAAGAGTCCTGTTTATGCTAAGCTTTTGTGATTCTGTAACATGAGATGAAGACTGTGACTCAATTTATTTATGAATAGGAACTCATGGGATAGGACTGATGGTCTTGCCAGCTTCCTTCCTTCCTTCCTTCCTTCCTTCCTTCCTTCCTTCCTTCCTTCCTTCCTTCCTTCCTTCCTTCTTTCCCCCTTCCCTTCCCCCCTTCCTTCCCCCTTTCCCTTTCATTCCGTTCCCTTCCTTTCCCTTCCTTTCCCTTCCTTTCCCTTCCTTTCCCTTCCTTTCCCTTCCTTCTTTTTGTCGAAGGACCTGAGGTTACTGAAAGGTGAAATGGCAAGATGAATTTAATGGAATAATGTCCCTTTGACATCTGCCTCAGGCAGTGATGAAGTGTCAGTCTCTGGTGTGAAGGGAATGGCATCCCCTAAGCAGCAGGGGACCCAGAAGAGCAACAAGTCTTCACAGACTCATGCAGCTGCTGTCTCTGGTCCTTTAATCTTCTTCACATGACAGCAAAATGACCTTACTGAAAATTTATGGAAAGACTAGCATTGCCCCCCACCCCCAAAATACAGCAAGATTCTCAACTGCCTCTCTTTACAATTTTAAAATATTTTATTATCACAAATTTGACTTTACAGAAAAACAATCTCATAAACTTTAGTTTTCAGAAGGAAAGAATGATGTAGTGAAAAGAGCATTAGAGCTTCAATTTTGGATCTTGCGTGGCAGTAGATCTATTACTGTTAACTCAGTCTGCTTCCCCCCAACTGAGGTAGAGGGTTGTACTTCTCCCTGATATTGAAGTTGGGCTTGCTTTGGTGAGTGGAAGTGGCACAAGTCATTTCTGGGAAGAAGCTGGAAAAAGCCAGTTTCTTCACTGTGTTCTCTTTTCCCTCAGCCACAACTCCAGGTTAGTGGTCCCGAGGAGTTGCTTCATCCACCTGGGTCACAGAATAAAGATGATGCAGAGGAGAGCCACAGCTGGCTGTGATGATCATGTTGCAAGAGTGAAGAAACATCCTTTGTGGTAAGCCACTGAGATTGGGGGAATTATTTGTTATTGTGGCATGACTGGGAGCATCTTGACCAATACAGGAATATACTATCTTTGCAATAGCTAAGAGATAGTGTAAGTTTGTTAATGATCATGATAATCATAATAATTATACTAAGAGCTAACATGAATCAGTAGTTTTATGTGTGAGGCATTGTGTTCAGAACTTTATTTTTCACAGTCATTTTGATGGGATATGTATTATTAACATAATATAATATATTTTATATATGAGAAAACTGAGGCAGAGAGTTCAAATAACTTGCCAAAGTCACATAGCTAGTTACTCACAATGTTACTGAAAAGGATTTGATCTTGGTCATGACCAAGTCTGGAATCCAGCCGTTTCTCAGGCAGTTTCCTGAGTTGTTATTCCTCTTCATTGCTCCAGTTCTCAAACTTCTCATCTGTAAACTGAGGGTGGCAATACCCTTCTCTTGATGCTGTTTTGAGGAAAGACCCAGATAGAGAAAAGGCATTCTGGTTTTCCCTCTGCTTCCCAGGATAATGGAAGCAGAATCGCAGAAAGATCCCAGAAGGTGGTTGACTGTTGGACATTGAAACTAATAGTAAGTTTCCCTTATTTGACCTCTTTTGGCCAAACACCAAAGCAGAGATTCAATATGATCTGATCAAACACTGGGCAGGCTGTGATCAGCCACAGTGGCTCCAGAATGGCTGCGGTAAGATGAAAGGCCAGAATGGAAGCTCGGTTATGACAAGGCCTCGAGAAAAGTGGCATGGTGTCAGTGTTGTTGGGGTGGTTGGGCATAAAGGAGCCAAAGAAACCTGTTTCCTTTTATGGATTTGAATGAAAACATGAAACACACAGGGAAAATGCTCCAGAAAATCCAACAAACAACCTGGTTTGGTTAGTTCACAAAACAGTAAGTGGATCAAGAATGTCATAACAGACCACAAAATGACCGCAGAATTAACTGAGCACAGCTTTTTGCCGGATCGTTGAGATATCAGCTGTTCTATCTGAAGCTGTCTGAAAAATACTATATCCTAACTTGGAATTTTTAGAGCCCCAGGGAGAAAATTGAGAGTGATTCTTATGTTCCATCTATTCTAACACTAAGAGCATCTTTCCTCACAAAAACTGGCCATTTCCTTGGTTTTCTTTTTTAGAATTACTATGTACATATGGAGTTTGTTCTACCCACAATGTAACTGAAATGGTCCTTTCTAGCAGGAGTTTATAATAGTTTCATGATTAATCCCCTTTATCTCAGGTTTTTTGGAGGAAAGGTATTACTAGATTGGGTTCAAAGTAGGCAAAATTAATTACCTATCTGAATAATATCAAGTGTATGTGTGTACATGTGTGTAGGGAGAGAGTAATAGAAAAAATGAGAAAAAGATGGAGAAAATCTAAGTATAACATTTATTGATCCTTTTATGATGGTAACTTTAACATTCATATACTATCAAATTAATACCCATTTCAGTTCTTTGACAGAAGTACTTGTGGAGAGCAGGACCAATAAGATGGCATTGGTCCGATTAAGATAGCATAAAGTATATAAAACAAAGTGGAGTCACTTATGCCAACTAAAATGGCTGTCAGTCAGCCATGACACTTTGGTTCAAGAAGAAAATTACCTAAGTCAGAGTGAACACATCTGGCAAGGAGACATATCTGCCCACACGGTCAGAGTAGCTGTGTATGCAGAGTGGGAGCTCCCACAGATAGCCTCTTGGGCAAATTCCACACGTCCTAGCAAGGATATCAAGCAGAACAGCCATGTACCACCCATAGGCTCCTGGGCAAATTCCCTACTTGGCATCAGGGGTGCCAAGATACTTATTGAAATGACCCAGAAGGGTGGAGTGCTCCTCTTTCAAGGTATAACTGAGGCAAGCTCCAGACCACTGCTGAGACAGCCGAGCTCCACACACCAGAGTGCTGCTCCAGGCCACGCAGATCTCCCTTGGCATCAGCTGCCAGAGGCTCTGCCTGACTGGACTGAGGACTTCTTCCCTGCTGCCCACCTGGATCCAGAGGTCCTTCCTTGTAATATGCTGACACCTCCCTTGCCCACCGTGCCCTCTCCCAGACCTGCAGACTGAGACTCTGGGACTGGGGTTCATTATCCCCCACTGATTGCTGTGTGTGTGTGTGTGTGTGTGTGTGTTATAATCCTCTTAGATTGTTAGAGTGTGAGTAGGACATTAATGTAGGTTGATGTTCTACTTTGAGTGAACCCGCATTCAATAAAAGCTGAGTGAATAGCATAGTCACTGTGTGTGACTCGTCTACTCCTTGGTGGCGGGCTGCTCAGCAGGCAGCTAGCTGAGCAGTTGTCAAGCTGACTTATAGGAAAGACTATTTCACAAACAGACACTTGTGACAGTACCAGGGTCACAGCTGATGAAAATATGTAAGGGAAGGGGGGTCAGGATGAAGGGAACAGTGGGAGAAGAATTTTCAACTTTCTCTAAATGGCAGTAGAGATTGTGGTTTTGTTGCTGCTGCTTTCTCCCTCTTTGCATCTTCTTCCTATTCCTCTTCACCTTCTTCACCTTCCTTTTCTTTTTTTAATAGTAAAATATCAATAAAATGTACTGTCTTAACTATTTTAAGTGCACATTTCAGTGACATTAAGTGCATTCACAATGTTGTGTAACCATCATTGTCATCTGTCTTAAAAACTTTTTCACTTAGCCAAACTGAAACTCTGTACCCATTAAATGATAACTCACCTTTTCTTTCCTTGCCCCTCCCCCATCCCCTGACAACCACCATTCTACTCTCTCTGGATGAATTTGACTTCTCTAGGTACTTCACGTGTTGGAATCATGTAGTATTTGTCCTTTCATGACAGGCTTCTTTCACTTAGCATAATGTCTTTTTAAAAAAAAGACTTTATTTATTTAGTTTTAGAGAGAGGGGAAGGGCGAGAGAAAGACTGGGAGAGAAACATTGTTGTGAGAAACATCGATCTGTTGCCTCTCATACATACCCTGACCAAGGACTGAACCTGCAACCCAGGCATGTGCCTTGACTGGGAATTGAACTGGTGACTGTTCGCTTTGAGGGATGACGCCCAACCTCCTGAGCCACACCTGTCAGGGCAGCATAATATCTTGAATGTCCATCTGTGTTGCAATATGTGTCAGAATTTCTTTCCTTTTTAAAGGTGGAATAATGTTCCATTTTATGTACGTGTGCATCACACTGTGTGTATCCCTTCACCTGTGGACGGACACTTGTGTTGACTCTACCTGTTGGCCATGGTGAATAGTGCTCCTATGAATGTAGGTGTATAAATATCTGATCCCTGCTTTCAGTTTTTGGGTGGTATATACCCAGAAGTGGAATTGCTAGATTCTATAGCAATTTTGTTTTAATTTTCTAAAGGAATTGCCATATTTTTCATAGTGGCTGCACCATTTTGTATTTCTCCCAGCAGCACTCAAAGTTCTAATATCTCCACATCCTTGTCCACACTTGTTATTTTGCAGGTTTTTTTGTTTGTTTAATAATAGCCATCCTAGTGGATATGAGCTGGTAGCTCATTATGGTTTTGATTTGCAATTCTCTAATGGTTAGTAATGTTGAATATGTTTTCATATACTTATTAGCCATTTTTATCTTACTTTGGAGAAATGTCTATTCAAGTCCTTTGCTCATTTTCAAATTGATACGTTTGTTGTTTTGCTGAATTTTAGAACTTTTAATATGTTTTGGTTATTAACCCCTTATCAGATCTGTGATTTAAAAATATTTTCCCCCATTCTATGAATTGTCTGTTCACTCTATTGATAGCAACCTTCATGTGCGAAAGTTTTAAATTTTGCTGTAGTCCAGTTTATCTATTATTTTCTTATGTTGCACATACTTTTGATATCATATTCAAGAAAGCATTACCAAATCCAATGTATAAAGCTTTCCCCCTGTTTTCTTCTAAGAGTTTTACAGTGTTAGCTCTCAATTTTAGGTCTTTGCTTCATTTTGAATTAGTTTTTGTATTGCCTTCTTTTATAGTAGGAAGAGCACTACATTCTATAGATGGAACTTGCTCTGTTTAAGGCATTGTGTCTGACACCATATGGGACTCAGATAAATGCAACATTCTGACCTCAGACATTTAAGGGTGGGTGCACAGTAGCCACAGTATGAAGCAGAAAGTGGCCTTATGGGAAAAGGTAGAAATAAGCCAAGTTTGCTATGTGTTTTTATAGCAACACAGGGACCTCAGGCTTTGTAGTGTACTTCATGCAAATCTTAGTTGAAAGACTACCCAGGAGAAGGTTACCAAGTGGAGGATAAGCTGACAAAGGTGAGGTGAATGACAGAGCAAGGTCCCTGCTCGGACACCATTGTGTGGAAGGGGCTGCTTATTGGGATTTGTCTCCTTGAGTTTTCAGGGCTGTAATCATAACTGTCAGTACCCTGTCCTGTTAAAGCACTATACAATAGTACTGGAAGGGACTATTTTAATTCCAAATTTTACAATGTGACAAACAAATTGGTTGAGAAATTTCCCACATACAATTTTTAAATGAGCACAGGCATGTATGCAGCTTCAGAGTAGGTCACTTCTAGTTAAAAGGGGCTAAGGAAAATGTCTGCACTGCTGTTGTCTGGACCCTCTTCTGGCGGCCCTAGTCGGTCCATGGTTTCTCTCTTGGTTCCGTGTTAAACCATGTGAGTTCATGTCAGTCATTACCTTGGCTCAGAGCAGCTAAACTCATTCAGAAAATTCTGTCTTGACTGTTCTTGACACTTAAAGAATAAAAGTTTTGTCATGTCACATTAACCCTTTTATCTTTCCTGTAGCTCCTTTCACAATCTCAGACTATTTGTATATTCATTGCACCCCTAAGTTTAAGCTCCATGAAAGCAGGGGCTTGTTCCCTGCTGTGCCATAGCAGTCACTTAGTAAATATGTGTTGAATGGATTAATGTATTTGTAGTATGTAGCTATTTTTTGTTGCTGTTTAATACTGCACTAATCTGTGCAAATGAGGATTTCTGAGTGTGCTGTTCTAAATTTGTATTTTCAGACATGTTCTAAAAATGTGTTCTCTGTGTCCCTATGTGAGAAGGTTTTTATTTCCCTGGTTTTGGATAGGAGGGAAATAATAACTTGAGAATTGAGCACTCCTAAGGAGGCTTCCTGCTGTTCAGAAGAATAATCCCTTTCTGGGCACTTCCTGTGCCACATCATTAAATGTCTAGCCTCAACCACACAATTGGATGCTTTCCTTGCCTTCTGAAGTTGTATGGTCTAGTTCCTTAATTCCTCCTGGCAGCGTATATTACAGAGTATACTGCCTGCTCTGACAGTAACCAACATCTGCATAACCTGTGCAAGTTCTGACATTTCTTTGTGCTTTATTTTTCTCATATGCAAAATGGGGATAGTAATAGTATCAATAGTTAAAATTGTTTGGATCAGGCCCTGTACTAAGCATTTTAAATGCAATAAACTTTATTATTCAATAACAGTCCTATAAAGTAACTACTTTCATTACCCTCATTTTATAAAAAAGGAAATTAAAATACAGAAAGGTTAGGTGCTTCATCCATGGTCTCACAGACAGTAAGTGGTAGAGCTGGAATTCAAATCCATGTAGTTGGATTCCAGACCTAGCACACTAGGGCATATCCCCCTCATCAAGGGTTATGAAGAGGATAAGGGCTAAAAATGTGATGTGCTCAGCAGAGTGTCTGGACCAGAGTCAGCACTCTATAGATGCTGATTGTTCTTTTTGCTAATATCTCATCTCCCTCTGTGACAAAAGCAAGGTAGGAACTCTGAAAACCACAGACACCGAGTGAAGACTGCAAAGGGATAAAGTAAAGGTGGATAAGGGGGGAATAAGGAGATATATTTGGGAGTGATTTTAATGGAAGAGTGAATCCTGAGAAGGGAGTAGAAGATCTAAATCAATCCAGTTCTTGCATGTAAAGAAGCAGAGAAGTTTAAGACCGTGGACTGAGGTTGACTTTGAGAAAAGTCTGTGTCTGCAGTGGCAGTGCTGCATGGAATGCCATAGAAGGAAGGAGGAGGGTGCCTGAAAATGGGGGAGTGATCCCACCCTCTGTTCCAAACACATCGGATTTGGGGAGAGAAGATGTGCATGACAGAAGTGCCAAATGAGGGGGGAGTAGGGACAGCAAGGAGAGTTGTTCCAATCCTTGAATAAAAAATCCCTATGGTTTGTTATTTTCTATGTGTTTATTGTATCCTGCAGGTATGTAAGTTCTTTGAAATTTCAGCAGGAAGATGAATGGAGGTGATTTCAGTAGGGGAGAGGCAACCTACTGGCATCAAATAGATAAAATAATAAGATATGACATCTTTGCAGATCCTTCCCATATATTAGAAAAAAATAAAACATCCACATTGCTGATAAGGTTGAGAGCCAAGGATATGAAAACCAAAAAAACATATGAAATAAATTATTTTAAAATTTCATTTAAGAACATAGGAATGAAGACATCTAGCCTTACAATAAAACACCGGAGAACTAGAAAATTTGTTTTAGGAAGAGTGGGAGGGAAATTTAACTGGACAAAATTTAAATACCTGAAAGAAAAACTAAGAAAAATGAAAAGAGAAGCAGTGTTTAAGGTGGGGAGATGGGACGGGATGACATTGAAATGCTATTCTTTGTGATCTCACCTTACCACTTCATTTCTCAGGAGACTAGCATGTTCCTTGGACAAACATTTCATCAAAGGATTAGTTTATCTGTTCTTAGAGGAATGTAAATCATGATAAGAAAGCAGATGGGACATCAAGGTGGTCATAACAGCAGAGGGTGAGAAAAAAGCCTTCCATCTTCTGTTTGAGACCAGGCAGGTTTATTCAGCTCTAATGCACATATGAATCACCTAAGAAGCTTGTTACAATGCAGGTTGTGATTCATTCAGTGATGGTGGTGGTGATATTCTGATTTGTTCTGGGGTTGCTGGGGACTCGGGGGACGGGGAGAGGACTTGGGGTTCTGCATTTCTAACAAGCTACTAGGCCATGGAGGAAATGTTGGTGTATGGGCTTCACTTTGAGTAGCAAGGGTAAACTGTCATACCAATGGTGACGATGAACAAAATGTGCAAATTTGGGGAGAATGTAAGAGACTTAGTTTTGTATGTGTGTGAGACACAGAGAGAGAGAGACAGAGAGGTAGAGACCGGGAGAGGGAGATGAGGAGAGAGAGAAAGAAGGAGGGAAGGAGAGCGAGACTAAGACAAAGTTGAACCCTTGTCATGGCAGCTTTGGGGGTTTTAATGAGAGAATACAAACAGGAAGGACAGGAAGAGTGCAAACATGGTGGCAATTCGAAAGTGATACTAGTACCCCAAGCTGATTAGTGTCTTTATGCTCCATTCATTTTTTTAAAGAAATATTTTTAAAAATTTTAAAAATATTTTATTTATTTAATTCTAGAGAGAGGGGAAGGGAGGGAGAAAGAGAGAGAGAGTGGTTAGTTGATATTTCTCTGCGCCCCAACTAACCTGCAGCCCAGGCTTGTGCCCTGACTGGGAATCGAACCAGTGACCTTTCGCTTTGTAGGGAGATTCACAGCAAACTGAGCCCCACCAGTAAGGGCTCTGTGTTCCATTCTTAATGGACATCCTTCCAATATTCTCTGTTGTTTCTCATCTCATGAATATGTACTGGGTGGGTCCATTTTTGTTCTTTCCCCTCTCTTGAACACCTAACTCTTAACTCAAAGGCTGTGATGTAGTAGCTCTCAGTGAGTATTTTGAATGAATAGGTGAAATAATATAAGTAATCATATATCCTAGATTTTCTGGGCCTTAGACCTTTCAGACCATGTATAACCCCAAATAGTTTGAAAAATCTGGTTTTGGAGCCATTGGAAAGTATTAACAGGATGAATTGAGGGCCAAAGCGGGGGAGGGGGGGATTATGAATGGACACAATTAGTGAAATGTAAGCAATTTAAAATAAGAGAAAAACATGGATTCAGCCAAAATATGTAGGATGAAACCATATATAATAATATGAATAGTGACATTTTCTTTTTTTTAGATTATTTTATTGTTGAATTATATTTTCTTTAACATCTCATTTGTGCCAGATATAGTCATAGTATATTCAATCTCATCTCATTGAATCCTCACAAAAATGTTATTAGGTGGATATTAGGTGGTAGAAACTGTGGTAATGGAGGGTAGTAATTTGCACAGGTCACTTAGCAATAAAGTGGTGAAGAAGATTCACATTCAGAAGCCAAGTATAGATGCCTTGGATACTTGACCTTATGAGCTGCCATCCATGCAATCCAGTATCCAATGTCTGCCTCCTCCAATAACCTCTAAACCGATGAAGGAAGCGTGTCAGTTCCAGTCTTGGCCATGTCCCCACCACCCAACATATGTTTTTTATCTATATGTACTCAAAATAATTTTTGAATGAATGTTCAGTCCAATTTGAAATTACACATCCTTTCTATTTATTGCATTAGATAACCTGTAGAATACTAAATACACAAACAAACAGGCAAATAAAAAGAGCCTTTGCCAAGAGACACGTTTCCATGCTCAACTTTGAGATATGTTCCTGAAAACTCCTGTGTTAGGTCTGAATAATGCTTCTCAGCCTTTTTCAGCAGTCTTTCCCTGATCACCACTTGAAGAGCCTTTTAAGATGTTTTCTTCCTAAAAGCCTCGCCCATGAAATTTTAATATCACAGTGATCTGTATATGTGTTATGTATTGTATATATTTCTGTATTTTATATATAATACAAGTAACAATTTTTTGCCCTTCTTCCCTGTCCCAAGAGCCAATATCAGTCCCTGAGGAGAATATATGAATTAGAAGGAGGCATATCAGGATAAAACTAGGAAAACACTCAAAATATGTTTTGTATTCATTCAGCAGAGTTGCAGTGATACAGCAGTTATGCCGCAGATGGCCAATTATGTCCCCCAATCTAGTCTTCTCTTCTTAAGTAAATCAGCTGCAAATTTTTAGTTAAGCACAACCATCAAATTGAAGGATTATGTTCCCTAACTCTCCTGGACACCTTCCTTTTGGCTAGGTGAGCACAGTCCTGGACACTGAATTAAAGGACTACATTTCTTAGCCTTCCTTTTAGACTCCCTTAGGCCACCTGACAAGTTATGGCCAATGAGCCATGAACAGTGGGAAAGAAATGTTTACATTGAATTACTATATTTCAAAAGTCTCTGTTACTCACAGCTGAACCTAATACAGATACAAATCCCATTTTCATTATATCATAAATTATTAATTATTAATTCTGTATAATCAGTTTACATTTATCAGACCTCACTCCTTATAAATTTTTCAGGATTTCTTCCTGTGTCCTTCTTTTGTGTTCACCTCCGTGATATTAGTGACTTGCATTAACCATTTGTGCAGAGGTTCAGGCAATAAAATGACACTTTGTGTGTATAATATGTGCTGCAATCATGGTGACTACAGTAGAAGTCCACTAATTTTGAATTTATGACTTAGAGTCTATGTATTATTGAATTTTGAATAAGGGGAGTTCTCAATTAAGGAAGGGTTATTGAATGCTGTAATAATCAGGAAGAGAGAAAAACGAGGAGAAATGATAAGCTTAGATGAAATCAGAAATGATAAAAGGCATTTATTCTTTAGATTAATTTAGAAAAGAAAGAAGAGAGAAAGCAAAGAAGTATTTACACATTTATGTTGGTTTGCTGTTGATTAGAAGGGAAAATAAAGGTATAAAGGTGAAAGTAAGTGTCAGAGAGAAAAAGTCAAAAGCTATGCCGTTAAGGAAAGGATGGATTCCAACCAGTCATGCGTGTCCTGAATTAGGGTTTGCCCACTACTGTAGGAAGGCCTCTGAAAACTTGTCACCTGGAGGCTTGGTACAATAGCCATCAATTATTTAGCTTAAGAGTGAGGGGTAAGAGGTGATATCAGGAATTGGACTTTCTTAAGGCTTTTTTGTTTTGTTTTTTTGTTGGGAATTTGATTGCAAAGGCTCTTACTTGTGGTAACCAGCAGAATGACTCACAGTGAAGTACAAAATTGGGCAATAAAATTGTAGACCTCTTAGAGATTTGAAAAGAAATAACAAAACATACAAAAACAAGGAGAGAGTTTGGTTGCCTTGTAAAGCTGGACCAAGAGAAAACATTTGATAAGATAGATCTAGCTTTTGTTTAATTTAAGACCATACACGTTCTCTTCCCAAGTCATGAGTCACGCGAAAGACGTTGTTAGACATGCTGTATGGAGTGTCTCTACGACAGACATTGTTAGTGTCCAACCAAGCCACTCCCTCCGCTTCTTTGCCAACCAAATCTGCATTCTGGTCAGAGAGGGAAAATGCCCTTCCCCAAGGACTGAATCAGCCTTGGTCTAAGTTGGTTGTGGAGATCTTTTCTCCCTTTGCCAGATTTTCACTTTCCCAGCCACCCTTGTAGCCAGAGTTGTCATGTGACTCAATTCTGACCAACAACCTGTCAGTAGGACGTCTGCTAGGGAGTATTTGTGAAATATTTTCCTGTTTAGATAAAAAGATTTGCAAGAGAAAATTTGTTTGCCTTGTACACTTTGACCTGCTTGGTGTGCTGGTGTGATGATGTGTCAATTGGATATGTACCGGCCACCTAGTGACCTTGTGGTGACAAGAACATAAAAGTCTTATACATGGAAGTTGATGGGGCTTAATTTTATAAAAACCCTATTTTGTTTGGAACCTGGGGTTTCAAAAAATTACTGAGCTGCTAACTCACCTAATGCTAATGGTTGGTCAAGGGCAAGATGTTACAGGCCCAATGACACAGTGAGAAGTAGAAAATGGAAATAACTGACTGGGACAATAAGAATTTCCTCATGTGATGGTAGGGCAGACTATTTTGTGCTGAGATTACCCTCTCTCCCATCCAAATGTTCTCGAGGTCCGTGGGCATGCAGTTCCAAGCACCACTGACCTCATGGAGTCCGTTTATTAACACCAAATTTGGACATATTCTTGAGAAACAGGAGGCATTGGAGAATCACTAGCCTTGTCTCCCAGGACTCATGTACCTCCTCTCACCTCCCCTCCTCTCCCCTCCCCTTCCCTCCCTTCCCCTCCTCTCCCCTCCTCTTCCCTCCCCTCTCCTCCCCTCTCCTCCCCTCCCTTCTCCTCTCCATCGAGGTCCCATCTGGCAGGACCGCGTGTTGTTGTGGAGTGCTTGTCCTATATCCCTGGACAAATGACGAACAAATTCACGTGGACTAGAGAAATCCCGTGGAGCAAAAAGCGATACGTGGCTGATCTCCAAGTAATATAGAGAGGGGCCCTGACCCCTGCCTCAACAGGCTTTTATTGATATTCTAGGTACATTACATCCAGGATGGTTCTCGTTAACTATGCACAGGTTCACTTTGGGTGGACACCATTTACAGATAACAAAGGAAAGAATGTCGCCAATTACTTCAAAGAGAAAGGTCATTTACAAATGTAAAGGAGAGACGGCTGAGCTGTTTACATTCATGCTTGGGAAGTCTAGCACAAGTCACAGTAAACTTCTGCTGTCTCCATCCCAGGTGAGGGAGTTTTTGCAAGAGC
>VMDR010022032.1:0-16457 GCA_007922815.1 Macrotus californicus
AGAGTGGAAATAAACATAATATAATCTTACAAACAATATTATAAAGCTACTCATTCTACCTAAAATAATTCATAAAAGTAGAATCATTCTGAATTTCCCATATAAACAGTATGTATGAAAAAATAGGTAAGTTAACAAAAATAACAGTGGTAAGGAGAATCTACATGTTAGGAAAATCTTATAAATCTGTATTAATTAAAACATGAGATTGATGCATTAAAACATAGTGGAAAGAACAAAATAAAAAAATCTATTACTAAGTCCAGATACTTTTAAGGATTTGCCTAAGGTAGACACAGCATTGAAATATGTGAGGGAATGTAAATTAGTCAATATGGAACTTGGTAAGCTATAGCCTCTAGAAAAATAAATACTATTTTTATGTCAAAATAGATTTCAGATGAATCAAATACTTAACACAGACTCAGAGAAAATACTAAAAACACAGGACAGTGTCTAGATAAACATAATATTGGAAGGGCCATGTCTTTCCAAGCAAGAGAACCAAACCCAGATACCATAGAGGAAAAGATGAAAGATAGAATAATATTGAGAAAGTTGCATGAAAAAATAGCATAACAATATTAAAAGGGAATATAAATTGAAAAAGGATTAAAATCTTTAGTGTGTTGTCATGGCCCTGTCTGGTGGGACCGCATGTTGTTGTGGAATGCTTGTCCTATATCCCCGGACAAGTGTCGAACAAATTCGCATGGACTAAAGGAATCCAGTGGAGAAAAAGGGATGTGTGGCTGATCTCCCAATGATCAAGAGAGGGCCGGCCTGCATGGCCAGTCTCTCAGAGAGAGAGTGCCCCTACCCCTCGCCTTGACAGACTTTTATTGAAACTCCAGGTACATTACATTCAGGATGGTCCTCATTTACTATGCATAGGTTCGCTTTAGGTGGTTACCAGTTATAGATAACAGAGGAAAGGATGTTGCTAATCACTTCAAAGATAAAATACAAAGTGGAGAGGTGGCTTAGCTGGTTATACTTTAGAAGTTAGACTTTGGAAGTCTAGCACATATTAAAATAAACTTCTGCTGTCTCCATCCCAGGTGAGGGATTTTTTGCAAGAGCAAGTTTCAAAGTGGCCTAGGAATAATGCATGTCTGATTCCCCACGGGAAACCTATTAGTGGATGTTCTCTGCACACCATGTGCGTCTGGTCTGCGTTCAGAACCAGAGCTCAGCCACTAGGTTACATTGCACACGGATAGGTTCCCTATAGTGTGTGTGGTGTCAGTGCCCACTCTGATGCACCAGCAGTGGTCTCAGATTAAGGATGGCATTCAGACTGACTGTAACTGAATATTCATTCACCTGCAAGTTTATTTAGATTTAAAAAAGAATAAAGGGCAGGAAATTGCATAGCATGTACAGCAACATCAATGGATACTCAGTTATGCTCAGTAACTTCTAAATATGCCAGCACCTTGAACTGGGGTAGACATGGTGACAATGGACAAGGCTGAGCGAATACGACCACCACAGATCAGTAAAGCCATTAGCCCCAGGGGCCTTCCAGCTTTTAGACCTTGCTAATGATGTGACTCCTTGAAGACACTTGCTGGCCCTGTTCTCTGCTGTACTTACATCTTGTCAGTTCCAGATTACTCACTAATTACAGATTATGTCTTAATTTTCCAAATTTTACTGTACATTCGAGTTCTGATGCCCAGGCAGCATCCATGCCAAGTAAATAATATTCAGGATTTAAAAATATGGTCCCAGGTGATTCAAAGTATGGCAACCATTGGTTGTCCCATAAACAAACTTGACAATCAAATACAGATTCTTAGCTCAGTACACAATCCTCTGGATGCCCATTCATCTTAGATCCAGTATACATTACTTGAGTGTATATTGCAAGAAGGATTTGGCTAAAGATTTAGGCTAGGAAAAAAAATCTATAAACTAGATGTTGACTAACTGCCCTTCTAATGAGAAAGACCTGATTTCTTTAGTATTTAAAGTTAAGCTATTCAATATGGTAGCCACTAGCTATATAAGACTATTTAAATTTAAAATTGTTTTAGTTAAAATGAAAGAAAATTAAAAATAAAGTTTCTCAGTCGTACTATCCACACTTAAGTGCTCAGTAGTGATCTGAAGCTAGTGGTTACTGTATTAGAGCAGTTCTAGGGCATAGCCATCATAGCCAAAATTCTACTGCTACATATGCAAAATGTCTTTTTAAAGCAATAAAAGTTGAGTTTATTTTGTTCAAAGAAAGAGGCAAAATATATACAGGCAATTGATAGAAAGGAAAACATAATATGTAAGTATGTCAAATTGTGTCCAACCTCATTCAGTATTGAAGAAATGCAAATCAAAACAAGTGTTAGGTAACACTTCCTACAAGATTGAAACAAATGTGAATGTTGGAACTATAGTGTTAACACATAATTTTCCAAGTTACTGTATGTAACAAAATAATGTCTTTAATTTTAATAAATTTGCATTAAATGTAAAGGCTTTTCCTTACAAAATTTCAACTACTGCATCAAAACCATGGTATTATGGATATTATTGTTTAATACAAAAGGAAGCTAAAAAGTAAATTTTAAAGAAAAGCATTTTAAAACAATAAGAATGAACCCTTATTAAATACTTACTACATGCCAAGCACTATTCTACATGCAGTTCTATATATTTAGTCAATTAATCTTCACAACCCAGTGAGTTCAGGACTATGATGATGAGCAGTTTGTAGTTAAGAAAACTGAGGGATGCTGAGGTTATTTTCCCAAGGCCGCATTGCTAGATGGGGCATGGTCTTGATCCCCAAGAGTCTAGTATAAAAGTATCCCCTATGCTGTGTGTTCAAGGATCAAGTGTTATGAAATCAGCACTATGAAGGAGGGCTCAGATGACTCAAGACAGGAAAACACTGCCATGGGGCGTGAGGGAGGGCACTTGTATGCTCTGCTGCAGGAGAGCACATAGGCATGGACTCTTTAAGGAGGGGAGTCCAAAACAGTGTTGGTTAGTGCTTGAAATCTGTCCAAATATGTAATAGACACCAGAAAGCAATTCCAACAACTCCCAGGATTTATCCTGCCTTTACTTGCACTGTGCAAAAGAAACATATGCCAGGATAGTCATGGCCTGTAACAGCAAAATAACATTGATCCAATTCACCAGCAGTAGCTCATTTGCTTAAGTAAATTACGGTGCTGCACCTCTACACAATGGAATGATGTATGGCCATGAAAATAGATGATGTAAGAATATACTGGCCATTTCTGGAGTTAATTTATAGTGAGCTGTCATTTGAGACTAAAGAGTGAATCATAAGGAGTGAGGAGAAGGAGATGGGCAGTCGGTGGAATAGATGTTTACTTAATAAAAGCATGGTAAATATTAGATTTACATGAGGTTTCAAATGGGGAAAGAAACAAAGGATGACAGAGGAGAGTGGAGAGGAACTAGTCCAAGTACGGAATTTTTAAGAAAAACAGGTGATAGACATTTCCTACTTGTTATATGACATTATCTTGTATCATTTATTGATAATAGAAAGTCTATGGGAGATACCAGTATGAAGCATTGCATATTATTTTTAATATTTATCAATAATTTAAAATATATTTCTGTTTATACAATAGTTGGGTGATCTTTGATCATAATATGACAGACTAGAGAAACATCTTAGTTCTGATATTGAGATCTGAGTCAGTGCCCAGTCAGAAAAACAGAAATAACTATGGGCATCTGAACCTGGGAAGTCATCACAGGAAGTTGGTTGTAGGTGATCAGTCCAATGCAAGGGGTAGAGGCAGCTCAGAGCTCAGCAACAGCAAGAGGATACTATCACTCCAAGAGCTGGAGGGGTCACGAGAAGGCGGTGCTTCCAGAGCCACGAGGCTGACATCGTTCAGTTAGGGCTGGAACCATGGCCGGGGATGCCCCTGAGAGGGTTATGCAAACTCCTGCCTCGGAAAATACAGCGGCTTACCAAGAAGCTGCTTGAGGCAGAGCAAAAGAGGGAGAGACACCCTGGCTCCTCCCTTCCACCCACCAATCTCCAGAGACTGGTGCAGGCTTGCTGACTCACGAGCCAAGTCTACCTCACTCAGCCTTCCCATGTGTCAGAGCAGAGCAGGGAAGCGGGCACATGGTTCTAAGAGAAATAAGAAAATGACCGGTACAGGCCCGAGAAGGCATGTTGCTGACTAAGAACAGCTCACCTCTGTGAGCTGCTGCTCCTGTTTTTAAACTTGAAGAATGAAGGAAGAACCCCGGTACTTACAGAGTGGTCTCTCATCCCTTTCAGTTGTAAAATTGCTTGCTTCCCCTTCAACTCACAAAGAAATTCGATCAATGATATTTTTAGCTGAAGAAATGGAGATTTAAGATAGTAAGTCTTCCCCACTCACGTTTAACTAATGCAGCATTTATACAATTTTGTATTTAGCTATCTTTCCTTCCGCTAATGTTTGTGAGTATGCCAAGCTAACAAAAAACAGTACTTCGATGTACCTAGAGAAAGGAATTCCTGGTAAAAATGAAATCATTGGTTTAGGGTCATTTTTTTTACACACAGTCTACTCTAAGGCAGTAGAATTATGCTGTCTTTAATAAGTTATAGATTTAATCCTTTGTTGTTTATCAAAACACGTGCTGTAGTTCAAAGTACAGATTGGCTTTCTATGTGGGAAAGATAGCTTTATTCTCACGAAGCATTTTGCAGATGAGTGCCAAGGCTCACTGCAGAGGACCGGGTCGTAGAGAATATATGTGGATTCATACACACCTGTTGTTGCTTCTGGGTTGGTGCCGTTACACGCATTTGGTGTACAAAAAACAGCACTCTCCTATATTTTATTGAAATGTTTTGCTTGGCTTGCAGCCCCGATGGCTCTGTCCAGCTCTAAACCCGACACATTTAATTGACAGCTTTGTTGTGTACCATAGCTCCAGTCTCAGATGCTTAATTGTCGTGCTCAGGACATTCACCAAGGCTCCTTCTGCTTGCACACTTTTCTTCTGGGCCAAGCCCTTCATTTATCTGAGGTAGGCTTGCCAAATAGTCAGTGCACTGCTTCCCACTCCGGGCCTTCCAGCCACGTGCTCTTCAGTCCCCCCACCCCACCACTTTTCCCAGTATTCAGACTTACATCTAGGGTCTTCTTTCCAGTGATATCTGCCATTGTGTTCTTTCCAGGAAGTCAGTCATAACTTTAATCAACTGAATTTCAAACTCATTCATACAGCTTTCATTCTCTTTCACACTGCTTCCATGTTTTCCTTTAGTTCCAATTATGTACTTGACACCCAAATGCTACTGGCTGAAATGCATAGTACACGTACTGTCTCCATTAAAAAGTGTAATCATTTCTTAATTAAGGCTGTGAATTCCCAGGAGATTGGAACACCATGCTTTTTGGCTAGTGTGGTTTAGAATAGATATTAATAATACCATAATAGTAAAAGGGCACTCCTTTATGATTACTTACTTCAAATCCAAAATACAGTAATCTGGAGATGTGTGTTAGGGTTTGAAATGCAGCGGTCTGTGTATGTCCTGAGATGAAGGCCTGCATCTGATATTTTATACAAACTGTGAAGGAAAAACTCCTAGTCGTAACAGCCAGGACTTGAGTCCCGTGGCTTTATTAATTTGTTTTCCCAGTTGCCTTTAGGACTCATACCTCTAAGCTGGCATTGTCTAAAATTTTCTGTCTGTACATGTATTGTTATCTGCATTTTATTCTTTTCAGAAATGCTCACAAAGAATAATCCTTTGGGTGACATAGAAGAGCCATGCTATAGAAACGATTCAAGTGTGAGGGAATTTGTCCAGAAGTAGCTATGAGTATGAAAGAGGGGAAGAAAACACCGAGCAAAAATACTAGGAAATATTCTACAGAGCTGTGTCTATAAATGAGAGAGATGCAGTTCAAAAGAAATTATATTTGATTTGTATTCTGAAAATGAAATTTTTATTCGACTTTGAATTCCTGTCTTCCAGTCCCCATTTCTTATTGTTATTATTAATCTCTCATGAAAAGTTGTCTCCTTTTGGAGCCTTGAACATTTTAAGTACTTAATAATAGGGTTCTTTTTCAATGCGAGAGAGAGGAGAGAAAAATTGCTGGAGCAGTGGAAAGAGATCCTCAGGGAGCAATGGCTTTATTACAATATGTCAGAGTTATCAGGAGTTGGGGGTGGCCTGGGGAATATCAGTTTAAGGGAAAAACTTGTATTTATTTTAGCAAGTTTGTGGAAAGTTGTAGGAAATTGTCCCAAGAGCTACAAAGCTATTATGGTAATAGCAGTTCCATCTTTACACCTGAAATAACAAAAGGTTAAGAATTTTTTTTTACTATGCCACTTTGGAAATGGCTTTTTCTGTCCTTAGATCAGAATAAACATGTGAATTAATTAAGCTCACGCGGTTACTTATGATCTCTTTAAAAATCTGCATGTCAAAAATGACAAGTAAATACTGAAACATCTCTAGTCTAGCCAGTCTCCTTTTTCTCATAAAATCAAACCCGTCGGATACATGCACACATAGCATTGAATTTCCATGTGGGCGACTCTCACTTTCTTAGTTTGTACTTTTAAATTCTTAGCCTTTCAATATTTAATCTTTCTGAGCTGAATAAAGTGTATGCTTGATTACAGCACAAATTTTTTAAAAAGAAATTTTCACCAATAAGGAACTACATTTTGTGTGATTAGAACAGATGTATATCCATGAAAATAATTCCTTGTCTCACCCCACTTTGAACATCGCGTAGAGCTTCACACTGGAGTCATTTGCCGGGTGGGACACCTGTGTGACTTTTGATGGTGGACCACACCATGGAGCAAGGGCTGTCACCTGCCTCTGCTCCAGGAAAAGTTCCTGTGAATTACCTCTCCCCTCTTTTATTCCATTGAGGCTCATCATCCCCAGGCTTCTGAGAATCTGGGGAAAGGGTGGCAAACACCATCAGCCACTGTCTGAATTTCTGTATGATGCTTACAGCGGTCTTCTGGATCCAGTGGCCCTATTTCTCATGTCTGAGCCAGAGGGGCTTGAATAGTTGGAATGTCAAATCAAGTCCAGTTGAAAGTACCAGAGCTATAACACACAAAACGAAGAGATGAGAGCCTGTGGGTGGATTCATCTCTGTTATCAGATTACATGCCTTCAGATGCGGTCTCCATCTCTTGCAAGCTGTGTGATTTTAAGCAAGTTGTGTTTGTGTTTTCTGCATAGTGGGCATAGCAGTAACACATTCCTGAAAGAATCTGTGTGGAAATTAAATGTAAAAGAAAATGAGGAGGAAGTGGAGGAGGGGGAAGGAGACAGAGACAAAAGAAGAGAGTGGGGGACAAAGGAAGGAAAGAAAGAAGCTTTGCATAATTAAATGCAAAAAAATACTTCTTGCAAAATTAACAATAGATGTGAGGTTATCAGCAATTCAGCCAGTGGGTGAGACAGGTGAGAGCAAATGGCTGACCGAATGCAGTGGGTTTTGGAAAGGAAACAGGAGGAGGAGGGGGGGAGAGAAGATAGCAAATACCTTGCCCAGCAGTTTGGCTGTGTAGAGAAGGGGAATGGGGTGGTGATAAAGGGACAGGGACGAGTGATGCATAGACAAGAAGAGGGTTTGTAACTGCAGGGACTTGAGCAGGGTTGTAACTCGAGTGCTTCAGCCCTTGGGGCCCAGCGTTTGAACAGGAAGGCGATGCCATAGTAGGTAATAGAGCAAGGGGATCCAGATCACGCTTGATTTTGAAGAGAAGCATATCTTCTCATGAAAAAAGGGGGAATCAAGTAAAGATAGGTTTGAACTTCAGTCTGTAGAAAGGGCCCTTGATATGCAAAAGATCCCATATTTACTGAAAACAAAGAGAGAGAAGTGAGAATGGAGCCAACTAGGAAAAAAATCCCAACTTAGCACTGAGAGGCCATCTTAGGCTGGAGACCACAAACAGGGCCCCTGTGTGCACTGTTGTCGCAGTCACGTCCAGCAGGACCGCGTGTTGTTGTGGAGTGCTTGTCCTCTATCTCCAGACAAGTGACGGACAAATTCACACAAACTGAAGGAATCTGATGGAGAAAAGGGGATGCGTGGCTGATCTCTCAATGGTCAAGAGAGAAGGGGAGTGAGTGAGAGAGGGCCAGAGAGGGGACCAGGGATTGGGAGAGAGGGAGAGAGAGAGAGGGAGAGAGAGGGAGAGAGAGGGAGAGGGTGAGAGAGGGTGGTTCGGCACGTTCAAAATCTGCAGGATAGGCTGGAAGGCTGGAGACCCAGGAAGGAGTTTCAGTTCAAGTCCAAAGCAGCCTGTTGGCAGAATTTCCTCTTCTTCTGGTGAGGCCAGTGTTTTTTCTGTTAAGGTCTTCAATGATTAGAGAAGGTCCAGCCACATTATGAAGAGTAATCTGCTTTATTTAAAAGTCTACTGATTTCATTGTCAATCATATCTGAAAAAACACCTTCACAGAAACACTTAGGATAATGTTTGACCAAATGTCTGGGTACTGCGACCTAGCCAAATTGACACATCAAACCAACCATCACCGAGGTGGAGGAATTCAGAGGAAGAGTGGAGCTATGGAGGCTGAAAAGCAAGTATGAGTGGGGGGTTGGGAGTGAGGGAGCTGGAAAGATCCAGTGGTCTGGGATCAGAGAGTGGAATATAAGCACCTGCAATTTCAGAGATGGTACAATCACAGGGAGTGATTAAGGACCAATGTGGGGGGAGGGAAGTATGTGAAGGTCAAGTCTAGGGTGTTTTGTGGGTCACGCAAAGGATATTGAAGCAGAGAGTTCCTGAGAAGACTGTAGTGAATAGGAGAGGATGCCCTGTAGTTTGAGGGGGGACCCAGGCTGAGAGGGACAGAATCTGCTTTAACCATCTCACATTCATGAGACAAGGAGAATAAATGTTTTTTCTCTCTTTTTTCTTTTGTTGGCATATTTTCATGAGGAAGAAAGAAAAATTATATGGAATTGACAGAAGACATAAAAAATACTGACTCCATGGAAATATATCATTTGGGAAAAGTGAGCAAGCTTCACTTTAGGTCCCAAAGTGCTAATGTGGATTTCATGGGGGCATGCTGATTTCTTCTGGAAGCAGCCTCACAGAGGCACTCAGAAATACTATTTCACCAGCTACCGGGGCCTCCCTTAGCCCTGTCACGTTGACACATAAAGTTAACCATTGCATGGATGCATGCCTTTCATTCCACACCATTCCTCGGCTGCTAGAAGGTCTAATGAAGTCTGAGCTCTCCTCTCTGGTCCTTATAAATCACTCCAATTCATAGGAAGATGTGGGCCATAGGAGTAAAGAATGCAGGGGGATCTCAGTGTCGGGAAGTGTCTGTGGAAGGCATCCCAGGGCAGTTCTCGCATCCTGAGAGAGAGAGAAATTAACAGGAACTCTTAACTCCTGACCTCTCCTCACCATGTTCTAGAGCTAGTTTTCACCCACCAGTTTGCATTCTATTTATAATTTTCCACTAAAAAATTTAAGTTGTAAAATTTATTTTCTCATTTCAACTTTCTTTGGAGTTGGGATTGGTTTTACTTTCTGTCTTTTTTCCCTTCCTGATTTCAGCTGAGTCAATTTCAAAATGTGCCACTCTTAGTGATTTTGTCTTATTATTGCCATTCTACCTGGTAGATTGCAGCCAGAGGTCACACCCTAATCACTCAGATGCCGTTTTGTCACTCATGCGAGATGCATCTATGAATCAAGTTTTTCCTCTCAGTGGCACTGGAGATTAATCAAGCTGTGACATTTTCTTTTGAGCGACTTTCTATATTCTCCTTCTGATTTAGTAGTTACGTGCACACATCGGTTTCAATCATTACTGACTGATCTTAGCTGGTTCTGACCAGGACAATGGTCCTCATCTTTTCTCTAAATTGATTCATGGGTGTGTAATATTCTGGCTTCTTGTACTATACCTGGGTTAATGACTTGTGAAGGATTTCTCTATGCTTAAGTTCAGATTTAAAAAGATAGGCTTAACATTTATATAATGCTCTACATCTTGATGACCTCAGGGCGTGAAGCCCTTGACTATGAGTTTATTTGTCTGTCTAGCTTCATGGCATTCAAAGTTTCTACAGTAAATGCTTGATGTAGGAAATCAGAATTATGTAGTGAATGTTTTGCATATTTTTTGAGAAAAATATTCTCTTGACTGAAACTCAGGTTTCCTACAGTATCTTAAGACATTCTAGATCCATTATATTTTTCTGGAAAATATGTTTGAAATGATTCTACATATTTAGGACATTTAGGACATGCACTATAATTCATTTTAATTTGGATAAGATATCATATCTAGAGATTTTGTGGTGTTTAATATGGAAACCAAGTGGGGTTTAGGTAGTGACAGGTACCTTTGACTGCCGAGGGGATCACACTCTCTCTCGCATGAGTATATGGGTCTAGGATTTGCACATGCTGATCAGTTCCAGGCCTCTGTATCGCATAATTGGTCTGGGTTTCACTGATGAGAAGAACATTAGAATCCAAGTTTCATGCTTTTCTTCAGATTGCAAGGTTACTTTGAAATCAGTGTTGCTCCGCTTTAAAGGGAAATGACAGGTGCATTGGTATTTTGTAATATTCCTGCTTTTTCTCCATTTTTAAAATGCTCACAGCTATGTGAATAGACTCAAGCACAGGGGAACAATAAGATGACTAAGAGATGAGTTTGAAACGGAATGTGATTAGGGGATTTTTTTTCCTGAAAACATTCATCAATTGCTTATTTGAGACGCTACTTCTGTATAACTGAAGAGATGTGTTCTTACCATTAGACAGTGCTTGGAACAGAACAACATGTACTTGAACCATCCATAAATATTTAAAGTTCCTGATGATGTAGCAGTTACTAAGGATGGAGCCAGTGTGTGCTCAGGAAGTCATACATATACAGGATACTTCTTTCACACCACAAGCATCAATATGTGCACCTTTAGAATGCTGAGAAAAAATGATGACCCGTCATGAACTTGGTTACTTTCTTTTAAGTTAGACATCTGCTATGATAGTAATTACGGTGTTATTAATTACCGACTGCCCCGGACCTTGTCTGCTGTTATTCTCTGTAAAAGCCCCTTGAAGCCTTCCCAAGGTCTTCCCCATCCCTTGAAATCTCTTTTCTTTGTTGCCTATTATCAGTTACCCAGTTAGTTTTTCCTAAAACTTGCTCAGCAAGTTCTCAATGCTTTCACACTGTCTTCCCTAAAATGCATTTTATTTGATGGGCTGAATTTTAAAATGTAACAATTTTAATGAAAGGAATCTTTTGTTCTAAGATGACATTCTCCAAAACCTAGTAGCTCCTAGACACATTAACATAGAGGCTACTCACATGACTTTGGAGTGAATCCCCAAAGCTGACACTTGAGACAAACACAATAGCCCCTCTGCCCCGTCCCCCTGGCCTTGAAGCCTTTTCCCAGAAGAGACTGGGAGAAGCCATAATAGTGATTCTGGCATCGTTTCAGTGGTAGGAGAATGCAGATGGCCAGTGATCGCTGAGAAATTAGGCCAGAAAGGACTGCGAAACCTGCTGTAAGATGTCCTGGGCTCTGTTTTTCTCTCCCTTCATAGCAGCATCACTTTTATCTGGATAATCCTTGAGGGTGAAGACCATTTTAAAAGGTTAATGTGTGGCTTACCTATATCCCTCACATTTGTTTAATTACCTTGACAAAGGCAAGGTGAAGAAAATGGACAGGATCTACTAGCATTTATTTAAACAGAGGAAATGGAAGTAGACACACAATAACATATTTGCTTATGTTTTTCAATACATGGGAGGATAAGCGAGACAACTTTTAAAAATGTTACTTCTATAATAATTTAAAGGGGGAGGAAGGAATAGGGATAGGAGCCAGACTTTTCTGAATATACCGTGTTTCTTAGATTTGACTCAAAATGATGTACACAATTTAATATTTGTATAATAAAACTAAATAAAAATCAGAAAGCTATTTCTAAAACTCAAAAGTGAAACGAAATGAATAAACCTTTCTGTTGAGTCCAAGACATAAGCACACAGACAGGAATTACTTTAAGGGACTTTAAAATGCAGTGATTTGTGTGTCCTTATTGATTTAGATCCCATTGACAAAAAATCTTAAACTTCTTTTAATAATCACATTTTATTAATAAATGCCACTAATTATATTTTATTGAAAATATTATATTGTGACTCTAAAACTTATTCTGATAATAGAAAACATAATTTCAGTATAAGAGAAAGAGAACTCTAAAACATGAAGAGGCTAAGTAAATATCTTGCAATCAATTTGAATTCGATTTATCACTATGAACTTCAGATATATTTTCTCTTAAGGAAAATAGAACTATTTCCTAGTTGTGTCTACGACCAGTCTAAAACAATGATCTCCCCAGCGCCTAGATTATGGGCCCCAGATACCACTTTACTCTAAAAAGAAGTAGAATTCCTTGTGGGAAATGGCTGAATCCAAGCCTGGGGCGTGAAATGTACGGATGAGGGCTATCGTATGCCAGAAAAATAGGATTTTATCACAGGCTACTAGAGTCTTGCCAAGAAGACTCAGGGGCAACTCAAAAAGGGTTTCAATGGCCAAAATGCAACAATGGGAACATTGATAAGAATAATGCCAGAAATGTATTAAAGCCCCAAGTAAGTTAAACATGCATGAATTTATTAACATAAAAAGATCTTTATCACCATCATTGAGACATGCTAGGGAATTAACTCATTCTGAACACTGGTTCATAGAGGAAAACATCAAGTTTTTTTCAACTTTTCCTGATTAAACTGCATCTTAGACTAACCAAATATATGATGAGCGGAAGTTTCTCTTTATAGAAGTGTTCTAGATTAAAAAAAGATATCGAGGCGGGGATGATGGAATTAGAATATCACCATTTTATAACCTCTAGTGAAATAATGTACTGAGAGAAGATCGATGTTCTTGCTAAAAAGTCAAACCTAAGTCAAATCAAGCCTCAAACTCTGCAAATTTATGGGCACTATAGGAACAGAAGGACATGTCACATGACGTGATAGAGAGGCAGTCAGCAAACTGTGGGGAACTGTGATAAAGGCCAGCCTTTTCCAATAAACACATTGAAAGAAAAGGGAAAGTGATCTGCTGGTAAAAGAGATGTAAGAGAAATAATCGAATGTGACGTATTGAAATTTTTGGTATTCTGCTTTGAATGATTCTGGGTGCAAATCCCCGTAGGCACGCACGCTCTCAATAGCTGAGCAGTCATCACAGGACGTTGATGACATCACAGACCCACTGTCAACATTTTAGGTGTTGAAATTGTGTTTTTCTTTCAAATAGAATTCTTATCCCGTAAAGACATATTTTGAGTTATTTATACATGAAATAATACATCTGGGACTGAATTTAAAATAATCTTGTAGGGAAGGTGATGAACTGGGAGGGGACATGGGTATAGATGAAATAAAATTGGCCATGGGTTAGCAACCTTTGAAGTTGAGTATGTGTGACTTTTATTGTTCTATTTTCCCTAATTGGGTACATTTTGGAAAATGTCCATAATAAAAATTTTAATGCCAGATAATCATTTTCTCCTCTTTAAAATTTTAGCAGTGAAAATTTCCTGTCTTATACAGTATAGTTTTACTTGCAGTAAGGCTGACAATTATGAACACCATTAGGGCAAGTTGAATGAAATATTGAGATTAATGTGAGTTTGGTTGAGTCCGTCAGGGATGAAAGGAGGAGGTCCAGACCCAAGTGAGGCTGATTCTGATAAAGGGACGTTCAGGTGGGGAGTGGGGTGGGAGGAGATGAAAGCTTACTGCTATCAAGAAATAGAGAAAAGGGAGGTGAGATCTTACAGACAAGAAAAAGAGAAATGAGAAAAAGAAGGGAAATAAGGGGGGACCATATCTTTCCCTTCTCCACCACCACTCATCAGTCTAAGTGATGCCTGAGCCCATGGGCACATAGCTTTGACTGTGACCAGCTTGCTTTTCACTTCCCCACACTTGGAGAGAGTGAGGCAGAGAGGAACTGGTGAGCAGATTGACCTCTCCTGTGGCTCTTTATGATGGGATGGATTCCTCCACTCCTCTCGCAGGGATACTCATGGAAGCTGATCGGAAGTAGTCATGTTAGCCAAGCTTTATAATAACCTCGAAATCATCTAGTCTGCATTCCTGTATGATTTAAAATTAATTTGAAAAGCACACATGTATGCTTGACACATTTCCTACAAGATGTTCTCTTATTATAATTATTTGGCACCTGTATTTATAGTTCTGTTGTTTTTATCCCCCTAATATAAATAATATAAGGTAAATTTGGAAATGGGAACCACAGGGAAACACCTATTTCAAACATGAGCTACATTTAAAGTGTATTAATTTTTTTTAAATCAATGATGTCATTTGTAGTCACTATTCAGTGAGCTCCGATATTTTTGGGTTTGCAGGCTGGCGCTCAATCCACTGAGCCACACCAGCCAGGGTGAGCTACAGTATTTTTAAAGAAACAGTCTAAGGCACAAATATAGCAAATATATACATGTGAATTCTGACACTTGATAAGTACAACTTGTCAAGTACGAAACAGCTAATATGTTAGGAGCATAATTATAAATCTTTTAATTTGTTATTGAATTTATTGGGGTGACATTAGTTAATAAAGTTATATATGTGTATAGTTCAGGTGTACAGTCCTGTAGCACATCATCTGTGTACTGTACTGTGCTCACCACCCCGAGTGAAGTCTCCTTCCACCACCATGTATCCCCTTTTCCCTCTTCTACCTCCTCCACCCCCTTCCCTCTAGTAATCATCCTGCTGTTGTTTGTGTCTGTTAGTTTTGTTTTTTTCTGAATCCTTTTACCTTTTTTACTCAGCTCCCCAAGTCCCTCACCTCTGACAGCAGTCAGTCTATTCTCTGTCTATGAGTGTGTTCCTATTTTGTTTGTTAGTTTATTTTGTTCTTTAGATTCCACATTTAAGTGAAATCATATGGTACTTGTCTTCCTTTGATGGGCTTATTTCACTTGGCATGATACTCCCCAGGTCCACCATGTTGATGCAAATGGTAAGATTTCCTTCTTTTTTATGGCTGAGTAGTATACCATTGTGTAAGTGTACCACAGCTTTTTTTCCCACCCAACTAAATCCTTAAAGATCATTTTTTATGATGTATACATTTTGTTGATTTGTCTTCATGCTTTCTCTGGATTTTTTCAGTTTACTTAAAGCAGTGAAGATTATACGATAAATCCAGTTAATTCTTTTTATTCATGCTAGTTATGTCTTATAAAGTCTCTGTGAATACTGACTTGGCGAGTACAAAACCACTGCATGCCTCTGGTTACATTTTCATCAGCCAGTCAATATATAATCTGTTTCTTGTGTGCTTCTGTTTAAAGACACCTTATTTAATGTATTGTCGATTCAATAACATCCAACTCATGGCCAATGGCAGTATAACTCATGTCTGAATGAAGCTTATCTAACATATTTTCATCAGACTCTTCACAGCTTTCTTGCACTCACTAAGACTAGACAGCCTTCAGCACTAATGTGTAGGGGCCCTTTTTAAATAGCAAGATCACCAAGAAAAGTGCAAAAATATGAAAATGTGACACTGATAGGCCATGGACAGGACACTTGCTCACAGTGTAACTGAAACCAGAAAGCAAAACACTGCCTCACGTTTCAGCTCACTTGGAAACATGCACCAAACGCAGTTCCAGTCTCCCACTGCTCTGTTCCTGTCCAAGTAACCACAAATGACCACAGATGTTGATTTGGGAGGTACGAATAAATTTTAGTGAGGAGACAGATTTACAAATACAGAATCTGTGAATAAGGAAGATTGACTAGTTTTCTATTTGACTAAAAATATGATATGGGTCCCTAACTCTGGTATATTCTTTCTACAACTTTTATAACCTGTTTATAGAACTAGTCTCCGACAAAATCATGAAATGAGTATCTTTATTTTTCTCTTGGAACTGCCTTTTGCCTTTTCAGTGGTGCAAATAAAAAAAAAATTCAGAGGTAGACACACTGTGCCTCCTCGTACAACCAAAAGAAGGACAACAACAAATTTTAAAACAAAAACAACCAGAACTGACAGAAAATCGAACTGTATGGAAGTCCGACAACCAAGGAACTAAAGGAGAAACTTTCATCCAGACCGGTAGGAGGGGCGAGACGGGCCGGAGAGGACTCGCGCGGGGCGGCGGCTGGCGGACCGGGAAAGGCGCGGCCAGCCGGGAGAGCTGGCGGCTGCGGACCGGGAGTCCCACTCCCTTGTGCGGATAAACCGGGAGGAACAACTGGGGAGCGAGACAGACGCCGCAAACCAGAGTTCCAGCCCGGGGAAACAAAGCCTCAGAGCCTGTGATTGAAAACTCCTCTGGGGGTTGAGATCGGGGCAGCGGGAGAAACTCCCAGCCTCACTGGAGAGCTCGTAGGAGAG
>VMDR010022033.1:0-16457 GCA_007922815.1 Macrotus californicus
TGGGTAGACCTAGTACAATCACAAATATCCTGAAAGGCAGAAGAGGAGGCCAGAAGAGAAGAATCAGAGAGAGATGTGAGTGTAGAGGAAGAGCAGAGACGTGCTGGCTTTCAAGATGGAGGAAGAAGGCCATGAGTCCAGATATGCAGGAAGTCTCTAGAAGTTAAAAATGACTGGGAAATAGAGCTTCCAGGCAGAAAAGTAGCTCTGCCAACACTTCTGTGATAACCGTGTCGGACATTGACTTGTAGAACTGCAAGGTAAATTTGTGTTCTTTCAACCCACCAAGTGTGTGGAAATTTGTTAAAGCAGCCAATTGAGAACTAAGTCATTCTCCTCCTCCTATTTTCTTTCTTTCCATTTATTTCTTAGTAAAACTACATTTGTCCTACAGCATCTCCTACATTCTGAATTTTACTGATTGTGTCCCCGTGGTATCATTTAACATGTTCCTCCGCCATTGCATTCCTGTAATCTAATAATAACATCTAGAAACTTGATCCGATTCAGCCTCCACTTATCAACGTGAGTACTCTGTAGGTGTTGTGTTTTTTGTTTCCCAGGTGATTCTAGGGTCTTCAGTCCATTGGGCCAGCAGTTGGCAACCACGGACCTTGTATGACTCCTATTATTCTTCAGGTAGAAATATTGAAGCCTAGGGAGAAGACGGGACTCACACGAGATCTCACAGGAGTTAGCGGTAGATATGAAACTATATTTCTGATTTGAGGCTTATTACAACACCAGATCCTGGGGCTAGGCACATCCTCAAAAGGTCATCTACTTTAGCCCTTGAGGTAGAGTTCATCTAATCAGCTTCTTAGGTGACTCAACATTTCGCTCACAGGGTAGCCACAATACTGGAAATAGTTTCCAAGTTTTTCACTCTAAACTGCTGCCAGAATAGAAAAAAGAAGGCTTCGGTTATCTGGACTGTGGCTGATCTTTGGCTTTGTGTGTCTGAGAAAGCTCTTGCTGAGGTGACATCCTAAGGTGGTCACCACTTCCTCCTGCCATATTCTGAGTCAAGGTCCAAGAACATAGATAACTCTTGTGAGAGAGCACACACACAAACAAGGAGAATGAGGAGAGTTTGTTGTTATAATTTAAAAAATGACTTTATCATCCATTATAACATTTGATCATTCCCAAAGCCCTAACAGGTGTCCTAAGGAAGAACTATTATCCCCAATTTGTGCGTGAGTAAACTGAGGCTCAGAGAAGTAAAGTGGCTTACTCTGTCCTTGGAGTCCCCCATCTCTTCTCTAACACCCTTATGTGCCTAGCTGCAGGCTCAAGCCCATCACAGGGCCCATAAGGGTAGCAACTTGGTCAGCAGCTTCTTCCAACTAAGCAATCAAACTTGGAATTAAGATGTATTGCCATTTGGAGTACTACCTAGGGCACTAGGGAATAACAGCTATCATTTATTGAGCACCTACTATTTGCCAAGTATTCCTCTAAACCCTTAGATGCATGCTTCACAACACCATTTCCCACACTTTACAGAAGAAAACGAGGCTTGAGAGAGATTATTGACTTGTCCAAGGTCACATAATTAATAAGCAGAAGACACAAAATTCAAACTCTGATCAGCCTAAGTGTAATCGTTCCTTCCTACCTATGCTGCTTCAATGCATGCAATTCTGAGCACCAATGTGACCTCTAGGTGGGATCCCCCACTCTTCCTCACTAAGGAAACAGGAAAAGAAGGTGACCAGGGGCTAACTGCATAGTGCCAAAGGACCAGATGAAGTTGGGGACCATGAAGGCTAAACAGGGCCAGACTACACAGGGCTGGGATGTGTTCCTAGCAGCATTTGGTTGTAGCATTTATCCCGTCAGGCAGTATGAAAGAAGGACGGGGACGAGAAGAGCTGAAGGTATTGGCTAGTGAAGTGTTGAAGCAATGGACCGGGGTGTGTAGGCTGGAGTAGGAAGGCAGGATTGGGGTGGATGGGCCAGGAGAGTATCCCAGGCCAGCGGCCTCTGTGAGGTCCAGGAGTAGCTGAGTAGGCGGAACTAAAAGAAAGAGGAGAGAGCCTGATAAATATTGTAGAGGTGTGAGGAACAGAAAGGAGACATGGAGTCATAAATGTATGTTTCTAGGAATTTACCCATTTCATCCAGATTGTTCGATTTGATGACATATAATTGTTCGTAGTATATTTTTATAATTTTGTCTATTTTTGTGGTGTCAATTGTCTCTTCCCCTCTTCTGTTTTTGATTTTATTTATGTGGGTCCTTTCTCTGTTTTCTTGATATATCTGGTTAAATGTTTATCAATCTGGTTTATCTTTTCAAAAAACCATCTCCTGGTTCATTCATCCCTTGTACTTTTTTACTCTCTTTGTTGTTTATTTCTCCTCTGATCTTTATTGTTTCCTTGGTTCTATTCCCTTTGGGCTTTGTTTGTTGTTCTTTTGTCAGTTCATTTAGGTGCAAGGTTAGATTGTTTGTTTGAGATTTTCCTTACTTCTTGACATAGGCTTGCATTACTACAAATTTCCATCTTAGAATTGCTGTTTCTGAATCACATAGATTTTGGGTTGTGTTTACATTTTCATTAGTCTCAAAGTATCTTTTAACTTTTCTCTTGATCTCATTGTTAACGCATTCATTAGTTAGTAACATATTGTTCAGCTTCCATGTATTTGTGTGTTTTCTAGGGGGGTTTTCTTGGTAATTGATTTCTAGTCTCATTGTGGTCGGAGAGATTGCTTGATATGATTTCAATATTTTAAATTTATTGAGAATTGTTTTGTGCCCTGACATGTATGTGGTCTACCCTGGAAAATTTTCCATGTGCTCTTGAAAAGAATGTATATTCTGCTGCTTTAGGGCGAAATGCTTTAAAAATATCAATTAAATCCATCTGGTCTATGTGCCATTTAAGGCTACTGTAGCAAGGCTCTTATAGGGATGCCCAACCTTTTGGCATCTTTGGGCCACACCAGATGAAGAAGAGTTGTCTTGGGCCACACACTAAATACACTGTGACATGTAATCACAAAAAAATCTCATAATGTTTTAAGTAAATTTACGATTTTGTGTTGGGCCATATTCATAGCCATCGTGAGCCGCATGTGGCCTGTGAGCCACAGGTTGGACACCCCTGCACAGGGACCTACTGGGGCCTATACAGGTTAAGGTGCACTCCAAGTCACATAAGCTGAATGTCCTTTCTTTGCCCAGAGTGAGTCTGAGCCACCTCCAAAGCAGGCTCACAGCTGAACAACATCTGGGGTGATACAGTAATGTCAGGTAACATGAATAGTATTTCTTTTGACTGAATATCTAATCTGCTTGGTGCTAGAGATACAAGGGGAAGAAGAAAATTCATACTTATGTGCTTGACATTGCTCACAGTGATCCCAGAAGTAGGTACTATGAGGGAGGACTGAAAAAAAAACCCCAGAATTATCTTCTGGAGGGCGGGTCCCTTGTAGTTCAGGCTTCCCTTGCTAGGTGAGTGTTCTAGGAACCCATCTGCATCAGTGTACCAGCTGGTGTTGTTGTGAGAAGCTGCATTCAGCTTCAGCGAATTTTATTTGAAGACTATTTCAATGCGTTTGCCCATTTCATGATGATTTACGAGTGCACCTGCTTATAGCGTGCTGAGTATTCAGCAGTTTTTGACCAAAAATGATGTGACCCCTATGTCCCACCCTCCCCATTTACCCTATCTCACCCTGGGTGACTATTTTTTTGTTTCCCCAGATCAAGAAAGTCCTCAAAGGGGAACATTTTGCAGATGTGGAAGAGGTGAAACAAAAAACGGTAGAAGCACTAAAAAGGCATCAAAACCCACCAGTTCAAAAACTGTTTGGAGCAGTGGAAAAAATGTCTCAATGGGTGTACTGCATCAGATGGTGAGTACTTTGAGGGGGACTGACATTTAAACATGTAAGAGTAAACAATTTTTTTAATAAATAAATTCCGTGTTTTGGAGTTCCCCCCTCATATACTGTTTTCCCCATTTTCTGGATAAGGCACAGAGAAGTTTTTGTCAGCTCTGGTGTTTCTGGGAAGCACTAGCATAGTTTAATGTCGAGGATATCAATTGGAGAGCTCTTGGAATCAATGCCTGTAGAAGAGAAGAGAACGAGACAGGACCAGACAGAGGGAGCTATAGAACTGCAATGCAGTCTTACTGGAAACTTCAGTCTTCCCTATGGGGAACTCTGAAGCTGCCAACGGCCCTTTGGAGTTATTCCCTATTGAATCTCTACAGAGGATCGGGCCTTTATACTCCTGCATCCGTCACTAGATTCCTAGCCCCTGATTTCTAGTTCAGAGCTCTCTCAACAACTCCTATCATCATGCCATTCCAAAGGGGAGAAAAAATGATCATGGAGAACGAGTAGAGAGAAAATGGTCTCTGAAACCAGAGAAGTCTGGGCTTAAATCCTGAAACTTCTCTTACTAGCTGTTCACCGTGGACAAGTTATTTCACTTCCCTGAACTTCAGTTTACCTTTTTGGAAAATGGCAATAAAAGTACTTAGTTTGAAGGGTTGTTCTGAATATCCAATGCTATCATTTATATAAAGTGTCTTGCATAGAGAGCTGACACAGAATAAAAACTGACTAAATGGAAATTATAATGGTGAGATAAATTATGGTGCAGTGGTGTGCCCAGTTTCCTCATGAGTAAGGTGGAATGAGTAAGAGTGAAGAAGAGCTACTCAGGAGGGACAAGGGCATTACATCTCTTTTATTACCTGGTACTTACAAGCACCCAGTCAGCATTTACTCCAATGAACAAATGTTTATTTAAAAGGATTTATACAGACATAACACTCTTACTTTCCAAGAGCAGAGGAATCTCTTATATTTTGAACACACAGACACTGTGGAAACCTAAAACTGCAGTTAAGGAAGGAAGGAAAAATCTCTCTCCTTCCCCAGCCAGGGACTGAGGCCTGGAGCTACAACTTTTTTCAGTCAGCCAACCCCCATCCCTGTCCCTTAAGTCTGAGGTGATTCTATTAGAGATCTGGCTTTGGTGGAATAGAGAGCTGTAGGGCTTGGTGACCCTGGTGCCTTTTCTTTGGGGAGGGAAGGCCACCTGCACAATCCACAGGAAAGGGGGTGGCCAGCAGCTGACCTGAGCTGAGGCTGCCTTACAGAAGAGGGAAGACCCAAGAGAAAGAGGGATAAATGGAGAAGTCCCACCCACTCACATGGGTAAAGTAATTGCCACTCACTCGACTCTCAACCCACTTGTGTGATTTTGAATACATGGCAACACAATTGTCAGCCTGGGGCCCGTCTAAGCCTAAGGCAACCCCCATAGCAGAGCCCTAGCGCGAAGACTTAGGCAGCGACTTAGGCAGGACTTCACGAAGGGGATATAGCTCTAGCTCCCTGATTTCAGTACGGGGAACTTCTAGTACTGATTTGCAAAAATTAGGACTATAGGAGAAAGACCTGCAGATCTCGGGATCCCCAGACACACAGCCTGGTACCTGAGAACTTTTGTATATCTGGGACACTGGGGGTAGTGTGGGATGGTGAACTCTATAATAACACTCAGTTCTCCAAAATGAATATAAAAAGGAAAGCTTGTCCAAATTACCTCTGGGCCTTGCGGATGAGACGAGGGCAGAGAAGATAAATGCACCAGGCCTATTGGAAAGTCATTGTCATCCTTTCAAAGCCCAAGGCAAAAGTACAGGGAGGGAGCCCTGGCTCAGTGGACTGAGTGCTGGCCTGAGAACCTAAGGGTCATTGGTTCAATTCCCAGTCAGGGCACATGCCTGGGTTGCAGGTCAGGTCCCCAGTAGGTGGCATGAGAGAGGCAATCACACATTGATGTTTCTCTCCCTCTCTTTCTCTCTCCCTTCCCCTCTTCCTTAAGGAAGGGCACACTGGAGCGTTTATACTAAACAAGACATGGGCTTCCCCCAACTCTCAGACCTTAAGTCCCAGCCCTCAGGCACAAGAGACAGAGAATCACATTTGGGCCTTTTGCCCTAGCCTTAGCTCCGTACAAGAGCAGGGGTTGCAATGTGGGTGGAAGAGAAGGGATTATCAGACAGACTGTCATTAGCACCTGAACCACATCTCTTCCTAAACCAGAAACCCCAAGAGCAGAAAGAAATAGGAGCAAAGTGAGAGAGGGGTTGTGCTTCCGTCACATTACATTGGAGACTGGTAGAGGTGGGGAAGGGTTGTTTCACATCAGGACACCGTTCACTGGCCGAGGGGCGGGGTTGTGAGCAGTACAGCTCTCTGTGTTCTCCGTCTGTTCATTCATCCTGCTTCCGTTTTGGCTTTTTGGGGTTCCGGGACCGACTCTTGGCTTTGCACAGAGGGCATATAGGTGCATTCCGGTGAATTTGTTGATGACATGACAAGCAGGCCTGGTGGGGTACACAGGACAAAGAAAGTTATTAGTCAGATTCCTCTAGGCCATGGTTCATTCAGCCTTCGGATCCCCAGGGCTCCAGGAAACAATCGTGATTTTCCCAACAGGAAGAAGCAGTAAGCAGTGAGTGAGACCAAAGAAGAGAGATCAGTGCTGGACGTAAGGGATGTGAGGATATTAGGGGAGGGGGAGTCAAACACAGGTACTGAGGGAAAACATCCGGAACTTGTACCTAAAGGCCAAAGGAGAATCGCGTATCCATTTCGCATTATAGCCGAGCCTGGTTTAACAGGCCTGCCCAAGAATCAATTCTCAAAGACAGGTATCAGTAAACATTTTCTGTAAAGGCCAAAATGGTGAACATTGTAGACTTTTCAGGTCAGACGATCTTAGTTGTACCTATTTAATGCTATACATGTTTACATGAAAGAATCTACAGACACTACGTCAACACACATGCGTGGGGACCAATACAACTTTATTTACAAAAAAGAAGAGCAGTTCTGACTTGGCCTGTGGGCTCTAGTTTGCTAGCCCCTGCTCTAGGGGAATGGCCCTTTCTCTGACTATTTACTTTATTTATTGATTTTTTGCTCTTTACCGTTCATCAGAGCCCAGACTCAGTGACTTATGCTGATAAACCATAAATGGTTTTTGCCCAGGAGAGATGCAGATTATTTCTGTTCAGAAAAAAAGATAATCACCAATGTTCCAGTTTTATTGCCCTGTAGGACATTAACCAGTTCTGTATTTAACTTTGCAGACTTATTTCAGCATTCCTTTCCTTTCCTTTCCTTTCCTCACTATATGATTATCTGTTCCTCAAATGCTATTGGAACCAGCTTTATACATGCTTACTATATATATTTGTACCAGTCATGTTCCTAACTTTTTGAATATATTTTAGCAATGCCTGCCAATCTCCCTGCATTCTAACTGCTCTGGGAATGTAAGGCAACAAAACATTAGGTTCATTCCAGCACACACACTGCACACCCTTTCCTCTGTGTTCCAAAGGCTGTTTTAGAAAGGCCCCAAATAAGTAAAGCCAATAGAGTGATACCTCGGTACTTGTCATTAATTCATTCCAATGAGTGGTGAGCAAGTGATGATTGAGGAAGCATTTTCTCCTGCATGGTGGCATCATGAGGCATACAAGTTCTCACAAGTGCAACGAGTAGCAAGCAAGCACCAAGTACCAAAACCTTTTTTCTCATCAAAATGCGACAAGTACAGGGTTTGATGAGTTCTGAAGGTGCTGAGTACTGAGGTATGACTGTATTTCAAAACCAGCCTTCCCCAGGGCTGCTTAAGGATAACTTGCTTCTTCTACAGGCCCTACCCAGCTCACTCACCTTCATAGGTGGGGGCTGCTGCCTGAAGGTGGCTGTCTGCCGGGTGTCCTGTTTCCTAGCCACTTGAAGTTGTTGTGCGGCAGCGGCTGCAGCGGCCAGGGACTCCGGGATGGGGGGCTCCTGAGGCTCCGTCTGCCACTCTGCTTTCTGCTTCTCAAAGTAACTTTGGAGATGAGAGACATTAGCTGGATCATTCTGAAAACAAGAACCTTGCCCCTCTTAGAGACTCCATGCCATTGAACCAAGGAGGTAGAGCTGTGGTGCACTATAGAAAGTTCCTGCACCCTCCCTAGCACAAGTCTCTTCTCCCTGGGTTCCAGATCCTTTGTCTGCTAGGAAGTGTAATCCCCTTGCTCCTTGCTCTGATAGACTCAGAAAATAAAGAAATTGAGGATTAGCAAAGTCCTCAAAGAGCATTCATCTATCCTCCATCTCTTGTTCTTTTGCAGGATTTCTATCATGTCTGCAGGCCTCTCCTGGCATACCTGTAGGAACAAGAAAGCCTCCACTTCCACAGGCAGCCTGCTCTACCTTAAGGAAGTGTGTTTCCTTCTACTGAGCTGAACTCTGTCTCTCGTCTCTGAGTCTTAGGATAAAGTTCCAGTCTAGGCCCTGGAGACCATGAAAGTTCAGCCCTCTGTATTTTCAAAGGTTTCTGGACAACTCTTCTCGACCTTCACCTGGGAAGTAACCTCCTAAGAGTCATACATACCCATGAGTCACAGACCTTGTCTTGTGTTGTTAAAATCACACAAAGAATTTTAAAAGTCATCCAGTAATTCGTTTAATCATCCTTCTTTTGGTGTAACAGCCCAGCACAGGGACATGCCCAAGGTCCATGCTAGTGAGTCAGCCACTGACAGGCCTGGGGCCAGGACTGACTTTCAGACCAAGCTCCCCCCCTCACCCTCTCTCTCTCTCTCTCTCTCTCTCTCTCTCTCTCTGTGTGTGGTTTGTGTGTGTTGCAGGGACAGGGGGTAGGCTGCTTACTCCAAGGAGAGCTTCTCCTCCTCTTCACATAGGTCAGGGAGCCTCTGGAGGCCCAGAGTCATGCGCAGGGCATCCACATGTTCCTTCAGTGGTTTATACTCATCATGTAGACGGCGGGTAGACTCTAGCAGCTTGTTCAAGTCATTCTCAGACTGTTTGATGGTATTTTCCATCTGCAACACAGAGTGAGGTGGACACAGAGGAAAACCCCCCAGGATTCTCAACGAGGCTGTACAGGATAATTGCACAGGCTCCAGAGCCTGACCAATATATGGTCAAATCCTCAATCTGCTATGTGTTCTATGTGAGTCTTGCCAAGCCTCAGTTTCTTCATCTGTATAATGGTGATAATAATAGTGCCTATCTCATATAATCTTGGTGAGGATTCAATGACTGAATTTATATAAAGCTCTCAGTATAGGGGCTAACACAGAGTAAAGACTGAATAAGTGGTAGTTATTATTCAAATTCAGCATCTTAGAACTGGAATGGCTTCTAGAGCTCATTTAGTGTACCTCACCACCATTTTACAGATGAGGGAATTGGCTCAGAGAGAAGGACCTTCCTCAGAGAGATGCTTCTTAGGGGCAAAGCCTAGGTTAAAAACTCAGGGCTTCTGCCTCCCAGGCCAGTGGCCTTAATTTCTCCTAAATTAATGGTCCTTCAAATGTGGTTACCAGATCAGCAGCATCAGTGTCACCTGGAAATTCATTAGGAATACAATTCTCAGGCACCACCCCAAACTGACGGAATCAGAAACTTTAGGGTAGAATTGAACAATTTGTTTTAACACGCCCTCCAGGTGACTCTGATGAATACTCAAGTTTGAGGTCCACTCGCTTAGATTCTCAGCCCCTCTGTGGCTAACATCCTGTTCATGTCATCGGGTCTGCATACCTGGGCTAGCTGGCAGCAAAACTGCCAAGTCCTCATGAGACCCTGGAATTCTGTGATCTGTGACACAGAAAATCCCAAATACTTACTGTCCAAATTGCATTCATATTTCCTTTAAAATCCTAGGCCTAGAAAAATCAGGAAATAAGTATTGTCAGAGAAATGAGTTTCCCAAGAATAGAAATTCCTTCAAATTTTTTTTTAAAGGTTTCTCATTGTCATAGGCTCTAGAAGTTGGGAAGGACCTTATAGGTCAACACCTCCAATATCTCTCCTGGAGAAGGAATCATCAGTTCTGCACGCAGCCCAGGCAGGTGGTCATTCAGACTCTGCTTGAATGACTCCCAAAAGTTGGGGACTTACCACATTTGCACAGTTCATTCACCATGTTTCAAGAATCTCCAAAAGAGAGACTCTAATGAGGGGCCCCACTTTGGCAGGTTGGTAGATACAGTTTTTTTGGTTTAGTTACAGAACTTTGGAGCCCTTTAGGCTAGACCCCAGCATGAACTACCTGCTCTGCTTTTCACCAAGGCTGGGTCCTAACTCCCAGTCTCCAATAATAAGCACATCAGAGCTGAAAGAGACCTTAGTTGTGATTGAAATTCCTCTCATGGTACAGAGAGGGAAAATAAGGCCCAGGGAGAAGAAGGGACTTGTCCAGTGATGTACAGTCAATCAGTGACAGAGCCAGGATGGATCTCAAAACTCCTGGATTCTTCCACTCCACCACAGCTGGATGCATACTCCGCCCCCCCCCAAGTTGGCCGCAGCCACATCTTGAGGAGATACTACAACATTCACTATTACGTATTCCTGAAAGGGCTCAGAGGTGGGCTTTAGGCAGCCAGCCACCTACCACATTGATGTCAGCATGTATCAGTCGGAGTTCCTCCACATGGGCCATCTTCTCTTGTAGCAGGAGGTCCATCTCCTGCTTGTATTCCTTCAGGTGTCTCTCTTCTGATTCAAGGGCCTCAAACTCAGCCTTCAAACGGGCCTTGATCTTCTCCATCTGCAGGGTCTTATTCCTGCAATTCCCCCAAACCAGGATACAGACCAGAAGAAGAGAGGAAAATGAAGATGGAGTACAGAGTTAGGCTCTGAGTCAAGGCTAGACACGTGTAGTTACTGAGCACTTGCAATGTGGCTAGTGCAATTGAGAAACTAAATTTTAAATTTTCTTTCATTTTAATGAATCAAACTTTAAACAGCTACATATGGTTAATGGCTCTCATATTGGACAGCACAGCTTGATAAGGTCAACTCATCAGTTCCAGGAGAGGAAGAAAAAAAGAATTGTAGCTCATTTCTTTTCTTGGAAAAATAAAACCTGTTCTGGTTGTTATGTTCTAGTTGCATAACCTCTGACTGACTGACTCAGTAATCGCACACCTGGGAATTTATTCCAAGAAAGTAATTCAAGTACACAAAAAGTTAATACACAGGAATGTGCCTTCTGGGCTATGGGCGAAATTGGAATATGTAGCAACCTTGCAAAGGAATCATTATGAGAACTTGTGACTGGAAAAACATTGAGGATATACTACTCGATAAAAAGGTATTTATGCTAAGATTGCAATTTCAAAATATCCATGCATGTGACTGAACAGAAAAGGAACCATTAGGGGTACAGTTTTAAGGACCTTTAAGGTCATTTGAAGCATGCCTACATGAAAGGGCCACAAAACTTTGGAAGGAGGCCCTTTGGGGCACCTTGTTGTCCTCTTACTGGCTCTATACCTGTCCTGCCTACCCATGATCCATTAGCAGATTTGGCATCTCCTTTCTTCTGCCTCAGTAGCTGGCTTTCTCCTTTATTTCAGCCCATCCCCATGGTCCACACCCTAGACTCTGTTCTCTGACCTCAGCCTACTTCTGTCTTCAGTCTTTCTCTCCTTTCTCAGTGGTGCCTGTGGCTCCTGTGTCCAGAGGCAGCCCTCAATCGCACCAAAGTCACGGAAAGAACTGTGTGCAGAGGATCATGGGAGAAATTTTTATTTCTATATTCAAAAATTTCTTTTCACATTATTATATTGTTTTTGCCTTGGCAAAGGGTAAAAACATAAATCTTATTATTCCATTTGTCAAGAAGAAAATGAGGTTCAGGTATTAACTTGCCAAAGACCACAGAGGTAGTAAAGGGGATATTGGGACTTAATCCCAGGGCTCTGTAATACTACCCATTACTCCACACTGCCTGAGTGAGGTTACCCAGGCTAAAGGGCATGAACATATTGAGGGTTCTTGGTATACCTGTTCAACTGTCTTGCAGAGGGATGACACTGATTTTGTAATGGTCAATTAATTAACTATTTATACCTTCTGCTATACAGACTTCTATTCTCTTCCTCTAGATTAGATGAAGATCAACATGGACTTCACCTGTCCCTACCCCAAATCATAGACAGGAAAACTGAGATTCAGAGCAATAGAGTGTCTCACCCTAAGTCATACATGTAGCCAGGTTGTGGCAGTGTTGAGCCTAGAACTCATATCTGCAGGCAAAGCCATATTGTGAAAGAAACATGGGCTTTAGATTTATACCTGGATATAAATCCTGGTTCTGCCCCTGACGACATATTTGCCTTTGGACAATAATAACAACAACTATGTTTATAGAGTACCTATAATGTACCAATTATAGAGAATTTCAATATACAGTAATTCAACAAATACTTATGAAACATGTATCATGTGTCAAGCACTATACTAGGTGCTAGGGATGGAGCAGAGAACAGGGTATTCTTTAAATAGGAATATTCATCCAATGAGTATAACAGATCCTGAACACACTGTCACATGTAAAACTATGTGATGAGTGGGAGGGATGAAATGTACAGTGCAACAGAAGGACACTACAAAGGGATCTACCATAGTCGGAGAGACATCATCAAGTAAAGGGGCAAGTCAGTGGAAGTCTCCCTGAGAACCTGAGGATGTGACATTATGCTAAGACATGGAGAATGAGTAGGAGGTAGTTGGTAAATGCAGGTAGACACAGAGGAGAACAGTGCAGGCAGAGAGAATAACCTTATCAAAGGCCCTAGAATAGAAAAGAATATGGCGCACTAGAGGAACTGAACAAAGGTCAGTATGGCTGGAGAATATACTGCAAGAGGGGAGGGGCCTGAAATGAATCTCGGGAAGTTGCCAGAACACAGCCTGGAGACTGGGATGAGGAGTGAGGATTTTTATCCTCTGAGGAAATGGTAACTGTAGAATTCTAAGCAGCAGGAGACCGACATAATCTGATGATCTCACTTCACTTCTCCCAGCCCTCTCACTTCACTTCCTCATCAGCAACACAGGAATAATGATAGTACCTACTTTACAGATTATATGGTGAGGGTTAAAATTATCTAAGACATGTAATGTCCCCAAGCAGAGTGTATGGCACATGGTGGGTGGTTGACACATGATAGTAACCATCCCTCCCCTTTCTGCCCAACTCTTCTGTTATGGTTATCGCCTTTACCACAGTGGTTTGAACTGTTATAAAGAGCCTACAGTGAGTAGGGTGTATGTGTGTGCATGCACACCTGTGACATGTACAAAATTTGTCTGGAAAAAGTTCAACCATAGTTAATATGACAAGAATGGTTTGTGCAACATCAATGTAACATGACAGCTTAGGAGTGGACTGAAATGTGCATGTGTGAACAATGACGACTTCACTGTACTAGCCAGTGGGGGTGGCAGATGACATTGAGTGAGCATGTGCACTGTGTGGCTAATGCATTCAATATGACTGAGTAGAGCAATGAGTTTGCATCAAATTTTGTGTTAAGCTTGAACATTCCTCTGCAGAAACTATTCAGATGATTCAGAAGGCCACAGTGATGGGCAACTGGTGACTGGCAGCTTCATCGTGACAATGTGCCCACTCATGCATCACGTCTCGTGCAGTTTTTTTGGTGAAACATCAAATCACCCAGGTGACTCAGTCCCCCTATAGCCCAGATTTGGTGCACTGCGACTTCTGGCTTTTCCCAAAACTAAAATCACCTTTGAAGGGAAACAGATTTCAGACCATCGATGAGATTCAGGAAAATATGATAAGGTAACTGATGGCGATTGGGAGAACCAGATGAGGTCCCATGGTGCCTACTTGGAAGGGGACCAAGGGGTCATTGTTCTATGAACAATGTTTCTTGTATCTTCTTCAGTAAATGTCCCTATTTTTCATATTACATGGCTGCGTACCTTCTGGACAGACCTCATGTATATGTACCTACACTAGCATGAGTGGCATTGTATATTGCCAGTTACTAAGATTATAATAATAGTTAGCATAAACACCTTCATAATGTCAATATAAATAATGACATTTTACAGATCTGGGACAAGCTTTTGTAATTTGTAACGAATTCAATTAAGATGTCACCAAATAGCGCTACTAAATGAAATCAGGGGTGAGAAGCCTCTCTCAGCGGTAGTGCATAGAAATCAGCATAGTATATCTTTCCTTGCTTGGATGAAGGCCTTTTATAGAATCCTCCCTCCATGTCTAATTCTGCCTAGAAGACCCCCTGATGTTAGGCAGGAGACACTGCAATCCCAGATTAAGTCAAAATAAATCAAAGGAATTTCAACCGGTGGGGTCACAGTCAATTGCTACCTGGAAATGGAAAATCAAAGGCACAAAGCCTTTCTCAAAGAACTAGTAGTATTTCTTCTTCCTGGAGAGGGTGGCTGTCACCAAGTCAGGCTCTACCCAAGGTGTTTTGCAGCCTTTTTCAACTGTCCACGTGGCAACAAAGAGCAAGGACTATAGACCCTGACTAAGGGGCAAGAGGGCCAAGACTCCTGCTTAGGGATGGAAAACAGAGGTATGAAGTTAGGTTTCAGAAATAGCCTCTATTTGTTATTTGTAAAGTCAGTTTTGCTGGGGGGATCCTGGCCCATGCTTTATTGGAAGGACAGCAGTGTCAGTGGCACTACTGTGAGCCCAGCAGTGGTGTACCAAGGGCAGGACAGTGGGAGCAGTCCGTCCTGGGTGAAGACAATAAGGGGGTTCATTGTGTGCAGAGAATTAAAAAAATAATAATAGAACCAACTAAAGTTGGTCTTTGCTTTTTTTAGCACCATGAAGTAATTCTGAACAATGTTCACTGAAGGACATCTGGGCTGATTCCAGGTTTTGGAAATTATAAATAAAGCTGGTGTGAATATCCATGTACACGCTTCAATCTGAGCATGAGTTTTCATTTCTCAGGGATAAATGATCAAGACTGTCATTGCTGGGTTGTATGGTAAGTATATGTTCAGTTTTGTGGGAAACTGCCCCACTGTCTTCCTGAGGGGCTGTATCATTTCACATGCTCACCAACAATGTATGAGCAATCTAGTTCCTCTACCTGTGAAGTTCCTCTACATTTTACTTGAATTGTTTTAATAGGGTATGTGGTGATAGCCCAGAATGATCTTAAATTGCATTTCCCTAATGGCTAGTGGTATTGAAAATTGTTTCATGTACTTATTGGCCATCTTGAATATCCTTTTCCACAAAATATCTGGTGCATGTCTTTGGCCCATTTTCTAATTAGACTGTTTTCTCAGAGTTGAGTTTTGAGTTTTTTTAAATGTTTATTTATTTATTGTTAGAGAGAAGGGAAAGGAGGAAGAGAGGGAGAGAAACATCCATGTGTGGTTGCCTCTTGCATGCCCCCTACTGGGGACCTGGCCTGTAACCCAGGAGTGTGTCCTGACTGGGAATCAAACCAGCGACTCTTTGGTTCACAGGCCAGCACTCAGTCCACTGGGCCACACCAGCCAGGGTGAGTTTTGAGTTTTTAATATATTCTAGATATGAGTCCTTGGTCAGATATGTGGTTTGCAAATTTTAGAATTATCTTAGATATACCTATCAAAAATATTTCTGAGATTTTGATGGGAATTTCATTAAATTTATATATCAGTTTGGGAGGATTGGCAATTGGGTCTTTTTTTTCTCCTCACCCAAGGACATACTTATTGAATTTAGAGAGAGGGGAATGGGGGATGGAGAGAGAGAGACACACACATTGATGTGAGAGAGAAACATCAATGGGTTGCCTTCTGCATGTCCTAATGGAGAATGGAACCTATGATTTTCAGTTTACAGGACGATGCCCAACCAACTGAGCCACACCAGTCAGGGCCTATATTGAGTCTTTCAAATCATGAATACAGTATGTCTATTTATTTAGATCTCCTTTTATTTCTTTTATTAGTATTTAATAGTTTTCAGCATAAAAGTCCTGTACATATTTTGTTAAATCTTTGTTACACTTAGGTATTTGGGGGTTTTGAGGGATTGTAAATGGTTTTGTATTTTTAACTGTCATTTCCACGTGGTTATCGCTATTTTTTTAAAGACTCATATTTATTTTCAAACACAGCAGGCTGAGTCTCTGAGGTCTAGATTTTGATACATGAACACTATTTTTGTTACAGATTTACTACCTTGGCCATACGGCCAGTGACAACACATGTATTTTCACTTATATCCCTATGGCCTTTCAAACAGTATATATCAAAAAAAAATTTTTTAAGAGGAACAATTCTTTTTTTTTAAGATTGTATTTATTTATTTTTAGAGAGACGGGAAGGGAAGGAGAAAGAGAGGGAGAGAAAGAAAGTGTGGTTGCCTTTCATGTCACCCCCTCCTGGTGACTCGACCCACAACCCAGGCATGTGCCCTGACTGGGAATTGAACCTGCGACCCTTTGGTTCACAGCCTGCGCTCAATCCACTGAGCTACACCAGCCAGGGCTATTGGTATTTTTTAATGTCTGTGTTGATCTTATATCCTGCAACCTTACTGACTCACTAATTAGATCTAGGAGGTGTTTTTTTTTTTT
>VMDR010022034.1:0-16457 GCA_007922815.1 Macrotus californicus
TATTTGTCTTTCACTGCCTGGCTTATTTCACTCAGCATAATGCTCTCCAGTTCCATCCATGCTGTCGCAAAGGGTAGAAGCTCCTTCTTTCTTTCTGCTGCGTAGAATTCCATTCACTCTTTCTTATTTATGTAATTTATATATTTTTTGAAGATTATCTATTTATTCATATTTTCCAACATATTTTTGAAATTGTCATAGGCATTTTCTATCATTTAAAAAATATTTATGATGTATATATTTATATCTCTTTAATTCTTAATACTGTTTATTTGTGGCTTTTCTTTTAAAATATTAATCATTTCTGCTAGAGATTTATTTCCTTTTTTTAAGGATTACCTTTTAACTTTGTTACTCTTCTTACTTTTTGTTTTCAAGTTTGTATTTTTCTGTTCTCACCTTTATTATCTCCTTTCAGTTATTTTTTAGGTTCACTGTGCTTTTTTTCCGTAGCTTTTTGAGTTTGGGTTAGTTGAGATGACTTTCAATGATCTTTAATACATTTTGCTTCTAGTAAATGCAGTAAGGACACTTTTATACTGTTTGAGGGTAGCGTGTGTTTTCTCTGAATATATTAAAGAACTTATTCTTAATTATAAATTACCTCAAAAGCAAGCGAAATTGAGTATTAGAGCTGAAAGTGATGCTAGGTCCCAAATGTTTTCGCGTCACTTTTATGTTAGTTGCTCAGGATTGCTGTGTCTAAGTACCACAAAGTGTGTGCTTACTGCAGGAGGAATTGATTGTCTCATGGTTCTGGAGGCTAGAAATAGAAAATCAGTGTGTGCACAGGGCCATGCTTCCTCCAAAGCCCGTAGGGAAGAATCCTTCCTGGTCTCTCCTTAGCTCCTTGTGGGGACCAATCCTTGGCATTCCTTGGCTTGCCGCTACATCACTCTCATCTTTGCTACTGTCGTCACATGGTGCTCTCCCTGTGTGTCTGTCTTCACAAGGAGTTTTCCGCTTTTTAAATAAACACTGGTCCTATTGGATTAGGGCCCACTCCAATGACCTCATCTTAACTCGGTTACATCTGCAAAGATCCTATTTCCAAAAAATGTCACATTCACAGGTCCCATGGGTTAGGACTTCAACATATACTTTTTGGGGTCAATTCAACCCATAACAAAAAACATAATCCAAACCTGAGACCCAGAGAAGTTATGTATCTTGGCCAAGGTCAAATAGTTTAATTACTATTTAGATTTCTCAGCTCAAAGGCTTTTCTTAGACACTATTAAAATATATGTAATTACAAGTACCTCAAAATGGGGGTGCATGATAAACATGAACGGCTGGAAATAAAATCTTTTCTCACCCACCAGGGGGCGCCAGGAACAACAGGGCTCCCAGGCCAGCCAGGAGTACCAGGAGAGGATGGAGCTGCAGGGAAGAAGGTACCTAGTGTTTTCATATTACAGGCGTAAAAACAATTGGACCACACTGATAGCTTGGTCCTGCAGGACCTCAAATTAAACCATTCAGGGCAAACTTAGTATTTTAAGAAAAAAATGCTACAAATCTAAATTTCCTGTTCACTTTCATTAGAGAGAAAAAGAGTACCAATTCAAAGGATGAGTAGTGTGTCACACCTTCTGCCTTCTCTCTGGTGTTTGCCAGAACATTCTCTAGTGACCCAGTCTTTTTTGGATACCTAGAAAGTACTTTAATTTAAGCTTAGGCAAAAACACCTTTCCCCACCCCCCACCTTTAAAAGAAACATCTGTAAATGCATTTAGAAAGTAAAACCATTATAAAGATTTCCTGAAACATTTTAAGTGGACAGATGAAATATTTATTTTTCAATACAAGTAGTAAAAAACATCAGATGAAAAGGCTGAAGGTCTTGTTTTTCAAAAAAACAAACAGATCACCAAAAATGAATGACAAGCCAAAAGGAAAGTAAGCTTATTTCTTTGGAAATTGGCTGAGAAATTGGACTTTTTCATATTTTAGCTGCTCTGAACTAAACTAGTTTGATATTAACTTACTCAACTTGACAAACTTCCAAACTAATTTTGAGAGTAGAGTTAAGGTCTGTTCTGTTTTGGAGGGTCTCAGTGGAGAATCCACTGGCCGTGAGAAGAGACAAGAAGGCTAATATACAGGGCGCGGCACAAATAACACCTCTCTTTGGTTACACAATCATAAGCATGTAATTCTGTAACATAGCAATATCACACTCAAGCACACCACATGACATTTTAGGTGAAATGTTCAAACTAAAACTATAAATTACTACACCTGTATTATTTCCCCACCAACCACACTCATGCAGGCGTTATTTCTGCCGTACCATTGACACTGCCTATGGGTCAGCTAAGCCATCGGTGTCATTTTCTCCAGGGAGAAGCAGGGCTTCCAGGAGCAAGAGGCCCAGAAGGACCACCTGGAAAAGGACAGCCTGGCTCCAAGGTATGGAGTTGACAGTGCTGGGGGAAGCAGACTGCCTGTGTTCTGGTCCTGATACGAAGGAGCCAACTTGGGGAAAATGTGATTGTTATTCTTGCTATGTCAAATGTGTTTACTTTTGGCTTAAAGTTATGGGTACTAGCTTGTGAGCTCCGGAAGAAAGCAAGTATGTTATTACTCATTTTTATTTCCTAACATCTACTCTAACACCCAGCTTACACGAAGAGTCCAACACATGTTTTTCTTAATAGCCAGATTGACATTTAAAAAAACACAGAGGAAGGGAAAAGAAACCCTGAGATACATCCTTGAGACTTGAAAGTCCATAAATTTTCTTTAAGTATTTATGGGATTTCACACAGTAATAAGAAATATCACCTTATTAAGTGGCAATTTTACTTTCACAACTTGGAATAAATTTATTTCATACATTGTAGAAATGTGAGTGAATACCATCTTTATATGTCAAGATGAGAATATCCACTCATCAGAAAGACCATTAGTGACGGAACCCAGAGCTCTAAGGTGCCACCTGTCCCTGTATTTTTTATGTACAGTCATCACTGCACTGTAAAGATCCTGAAAAAGTCTACGTGAAGAAAGTATAAATAAAATCTGTATACGATTCTGTGGAAATAGTAATGGACAGCTTAAGACGTCTATGTTCTTGAAAAATATTGGCTAAAATTGAGTCCTTAACGTTAAAAGTGAGAATTTGAAATTTAAGTATATTTATAGAATTTCAAACAATTTTATTTATTGACTCACCAGATTACGAGATCCTCGTGGGGCAGGGGGCGAGGAATATAGACAAAGAATATCTTTTTAACATCATGCAAACATACTTACAGAAATGCTTGCCTATTACCATTCAGGAGGACTGATGTATTCCAGAATATGCTTTTGGAAGGCACACTCTTGAGGTAATAACTGGAGCTATAAGAATGAGTGATATCTCTGAAAAACAGAGCTGGGATTTGACTTTCACAGTGTACAACGGCTAGAGAAAGAACATTCAAAACAGGACAAAGGTGGACACAATAGTTACCATGTTACGGAACACAAGAAGAAAGTATTTCAAAGGGTGTCAGATGCCACCACTGAGCAAGGACAATGTGCATGAAAAAGAGAGGCCACTGGATTTGTGGCTTTGAGGTGATCTGTGGCTTTGGCAGGATATTATAGCAGAAGAGGGATAGGAATGTGTTCCATGGCCCCGTGTCGCCCTGTGGTTCAGTGTTGGCACTTTCTTATTTGGCTGGGCTCCTGTTGCTGTCCTCTGGGGTGATTTCGGCCAATACATGTAATTTGGTAGTGAATGAAAGAATAAATAGTTTTGGCTAGATTCTTTTCTCTATTGGGAAATTATGATGTAATAAATGATATTTAGACAGCCAACTGCTACTTTTTTATTATCTGTGCAATAAACTTTATTACTGCTCTCCGATAGTAGAGACCTTGGGGAGTTAATTACATCTAGATCCCACAGGAGGCCACCTCTTCTTCTCAGAGGTGTTCCTGCATTGCTGATGACCTTGGCATATAGTCCAGTGGTTCTCAAGGCATGGTCCCTGGACCAGTGGCTTCGACATCCCCTGGGAATGAGTCACATAGATGAATTCTTGTGTCCCAGTCCAGACCTACTAAATCAGAAACTCTGGATGAGGGCCCAGCAATCTCTGGGCTAACAAGCCCTCCAGGGGATTTCTGATGCTCAGGTTTGAAAACCACGCTATAGTAATTTACGTCATAAATGTTTATGTGGACTCAGTTGCGAAGTCCAAGGAGCTATTCCTTTGCTGAGCTGGGTTCACGCTTGGATATGGTGCCTTGGAGTTGAGCTCCAGTTTAAGGATAGTTTTGTAATGCTCAGAGGCTTCTGGGTGAAGGGAAGACAGTTCTCTCTGGGGAGCATTGGCGTACACAGCCAGGCTGGGGAATGGTCAGTAGGCAGTTTCTGAGCCAGGTTAACGCTGACACGTCTTTCACCAACAGAATTACCAGTCTCCTGTGGGGAAAAGGAGACTCCCCACTGAGGAAGGAATGGGGCTGGATTTGAAAGATATCCCATTTTAGGTTTGAAAACTGAAATAGCATGAACGCTGAAAACCACCAAAGGAAAGCATAGATAAATCTGTGTGGTGGTCCTGTGACTGTCTCAGAACCATCCATTAATAGACCAAGAGCACACAAGAATTGTAAATTCAAATAAAAGTCCCCAGAGAAAGATACTGAACTTAGATTTTTAAAAATATTAAATCATATTGATTCTGAAGTACCTAACCTACTCAAGAACCTTGACAAACCCTGTATAACTGAGCTGGACTTGGGGTATATCACTTTAAACTGGGTATTAGCTGAGAATGTAGCCCTGATGTGGTTGTTCTGTGATGAGGAGGGTTTGTTAATACAACTCCATTTTTATAATGATTTTGTCAGGGAGATGAAGGAAAGAAAGGCAGCAAAGGAAATCCAGGACAGAGGGGATTTTCAGGACCTGAAGGGCCAAAGGTAAGGTTCTTATACTCTCACTTTCTCTCTGGGGAGATTGTAATTGTGCCTGGTTTTAATAGAATAGTAGATTTCTACCACAAATTTGACTTCCCATTTTCTTCTGAACAAATACAAAACAAAAAGCCCAAAATGGAAAAAGTGTTCAGAAAATATATCAACCCAGACCATAATAGAATGGAAGAAGGCTGCATAACATGTATGTTCTTCATTGGAACACTTATGCTTCTAAGAGAGAATCTGTGTCACTCCTCTCTGGGATGCAGTTAGGACCGTAGGAGATACCAGTCCACTAGCATCCAGTTTTGCTGCATGACTTAGGCAGTCCCAGGCTGCGAGGCAGTTGAGGAGTGGGGCCGCAGAGGGCCAGAGAGGGGGATTCTCATCCTGCTCCTCCCCAGAACCTTCTGGGGCCAGTGGTTTCAATCACAGAAGGAAAGCACTTCTATGATCTATTTCACAGGGTTGTTGGGAGATGTAAGACAGTTAATAGAACGCTCACTGCAGTTTCTGGCACGTAGTAAGAGTTCAATGGGTGGACTTATTCGGAGAGAATATGGAACTGAAAAGTAGGGGACCCATGTCCTGATAAACCATCCGGGACAGGGAGCTGAGGAAGAAGTAAAGGAAATTGTGAGGCAAGCAACGAGGTACATGTCCTGTCTGAGCAGCAGAGAATACTGAGCTTATCTGGATGTGTCAGAAAACAGAACTTTGCAAACCTAAGAGAATTCAGGCCTCTAGGAAGATGCTAATTGTAGAAAGAGACAAAGATCAGACTACTAAAGAACAGCTAAAAAAAATATGGCCGTGGCATGATGAGAGCAGGTACAAAACACAGCATCCCACGCAGGCCAGTGATTCTTTAACATTGGTACCCCTCAGTGTCCCCCAAGGGGCTCGTTACAAATCCCTGTTTCTTTGCACCGTGCCCAGAGGTTTGGGTACCAGAGAGAGAGCTGGGTGCCAGGAATCTGACTTTCTTCAATAAGTGCCGTCTGCTGCAGGTAGTTCAAGGAGCACGTGACTAGAAATCCCACTTTATAAGAAATGTGTTGTATTATTATGAATAACTGATTACTCTTTATGCCTTAGTTGCTCTTATTCAAAGAATATTTTTCTGTATTTTGAAATAAAGCTCTTTTTTATGAAGACCTGCTATATTTGAATTCATAATCACACCTTAATAAAGGGTCTTTAAACAATTGTATGCCTTCTAGGTATATAACTTTATATTTTAAAAGTCCAGTAATTGGCCTCTTTAAAAAAGGTAGAGGAGATTAAATCTGGAAGAATAATCTTGTTCACCCTGGTTTTTGTAAAAGATGTACCAGGCTAATGCTTTCTCTCTTTGTCATAGGACTGAGGGGGGTGGTTATGTATTATCGGAGCCCTGGTTTGTCGTGGGCCATTGACCCACAGGTGGGAAACGCAGGGCTGTCACACACCTGCATGGGTATGGTCTGGGCCCTTGTAGGCCAATGCACTCAGCCTGTCCCTCCTGTTGGAGACTCAGCAGAGCAGGGGGCCTCAGGTGTGAAGTGAATGTGGCTCTGTGTAGGGGTCATTACCATCAATTCTCCCAAAGGTGGCAGGAGATCCAATGGGCAGCTCCTGATGTTAAGAACAGTTTGTTCTTTCAGGCAGAGGGGGCGCATTTTTTGGTAAAGGCACAGGTAGTAAATATTTTAGGCTTAGCAGTCCAAGAGGCAAAATTGAGGATATTATGTACCCACTTATATAACAATCATTCACAAATGTGAAAGCCATTTTTAGCCCTCCAGGGGTTAAAACCAGGTGGCAGGTTGTATTTGACCCACAGGTAGCCATTTGTTGCACCTGTTCTAGATCACTAGTTTCCAAACTGTTTGATTACAAATCTCTAATAGCACTCCAGAATAGGCTTTTTTGTTTATTTAGTTTTTAATTGTACTTTTTATTCAGAAACTAACATATTAATGTTCTAAGGTTTATCTAAATAATTGAAAATTTAAAAGAGGAGATAAAAATATATAGTGTAGCCCTAATATTTTCTTCTAATAATGCCAAATGGGTCAATTTAAATACCTTGTAGGGTGTGTGCACCCAGCTACCTATATCAGAATCTCCAGAGGTGCCTCATAAAAATTCAAACTCCTCGACCCAGCCCCTACATCTATTGAATTAAAATATCTGGAACTGACCATTAATAGATGACTGAATAAAGAAGATGTAGGCCCTGGCCAGCTGGCTCAGTTGGTCGGAGCATCGTCCCGTGCGTCAGAAGGCTGCGGGTTCAATTCCTGGTCAGGGCACATGCCTGGATTGAGGGCTTGATTGTCAGTCAGGGTATGTACAGGAGGTGACCAACTGATGTTTCTCACATCCATCACTCTCCCTCTCCTTCTCTGTCTCTCTCTCTTTCTCTCTCACATGCCTTCTCTCTCTTTCTCTCTCTCATGCCTTCTCTCTCTCTCCTCCTCCTCTTCCTCTCTCTCTAAAATCAATAAACATAAGGATTTAAAAAACGAGAATGAAAGCTTAATTTAAAAACAAACAAACAAAAAAGATATGGTACATATACACAATGGAATATTACTTAGCCATGAAAAAGAATGACATCTTAGCATTTGCAACAGCATGGATGGACCCAGAAGGTATTATGTGAAGTGAAATAAGTCAGACAAAGACCATATGTTTCACTTATATGTGGAATCTAAAAAACAAAATAAACAAACAAACAGAAACAGACTCATAGATACAGAGACAAACTGGTGGTTGCCAAATGGGAGGTGGGTTGGGGGGTAGGGTGAAAATCATGAAGAGACAAAGAAGTACAAATTGGCAGTTACAAAATAGCGACAAGGACGTAGAGAAGAGCATGGGGAATAGAGTGAACAACGTTGTAATAACTATGTGTGGTGTCAGTTGGGTCCTAGACTTATTGGGACAATCAGTCTATAAATTATGTTAATACACCTGAAACTAATATGATATTGAATGTTAACTGGAGCTTAAAAAATATCTCTGGGACTGAAACCCTGGACTCTCTATTTTACCAACTTCCTCTGATGATTATTCCCTAACATTTGAGAAGAATTGGTGTAGAACTTGGTAGGACAGAGACACTACTTGCTATTTCAAATTGAGTCTTTATTGAGACACAATATTGAGACACCCCCAAAGTAGAGAAATGTCTTAATTTTTCTATTTGAAATTAATTAATTAACTTATTTATATCATAAGCTCTCTACTTCTAAAACGGGATATGAAATACTTTACAGTGGAAGACTGACATACCATGGACCACTGAACAAAAGAACAAAGGAAAAAGTTATAAACTATAAGAAACATTATTTATCTTCCAAGTATACCCAAAATCTTATACTGAAGACAATTGTTAGATTTGAACAAATATTTCCCTCTGAGCTTCCTGGCATACAATGAAAGGGAAGCACCATTAATTGCATAATTTTTATCAGCTAATGAAAGGATACACAAGAGATAAAATTTGCCTAATACTTAGGAATTAACTGAGTGGATTTATTAAAAGCATTGAAATCTTAATCATCAATAACTTTAGTAGTGGTTTAACAAAGATGTTAAAATGTTTTCACATTGGACTGTGAAACAGACAGGTCGTAAAATTTCAAAATGTTGAAAACACATTTCTATGTTTTCCTAATGTAATTCCTGTATATAGTTTTTTTGTTTGTTTGTTTGAAATGTAATGAGTATTTTACTTTGCTTTTAGGGTGATCCAGGGGTTATGGGCCCTTTTGGGCTTCCTGGAGCATCAATTCCTGGACCACCTGGGCCAAAGGTATGCATTTTTGTGAATACTTTTTTCTTTTTCTTAGACAGTTGGAGAGGGGGAGAAATTCATGATACCAGTTTACTAGAATTTTAGCTTTGGAAGAACCCCAAAATGTTATCTACTTCAACCCTGATGTATCACAATTAGGCAAACTAAAGGCCAACCACAAACGTAAGATTAGAGACCAGATTTCTTGCTCCTGGTCTTGAACTTGTTATTTCATCTTGAATTACCTCCCCCAAATCTTGGACCTTAATGCAAGTAAGAATTTATTGCATCTATTCACAAGAATTTGCTACGATTTATAATCAGAAAGTGTGACAGAAAAGAAATTCACTCAGACTTGAGACCATTCCCAGACATTGTCACAGTCCACGCATTTGAGTCTTGATGGCCACTTCCTACTTCAGAGGCCTTTCTCTAACCAGCCTGGTAGACTTTACTGACAGGTTTTGTTTACTTAGGATTTGAAATCCATCTCAAGTATATTAGCAGAACGTACTCTCTCAAGATCTGGGACTGATAGATTAAGTCCTTTACAAGCTGGCCAGTCACTTCTGTCCCCTGCCATTTTGGTTCCTCATGCAACCTCCAGTCTGAAACTCTGACCATTACTTGCAACGTACAGGGAGACAGGGGAGGACCCGGGATGCCTGGACTTAAAGGAGAGCCTGGCATTGCTATTCGAGGACCAAAGGTATGCTTTTTTCATGTTCTTTTATTTATTTTTTTCTGGATCTGAGAGCAGGAAAGTAGACTTAATGCATAGTAAGTTGAAGGCTGAGACGGTTCTACTTCCAGTGTCTACATTGATGAGCTCAAATGTAAGAATACATTATTCACTTTAAAAAATTCAAGCCAATGGATCATTTACTTTTCTTTTTCAATTATAGTTTACATTCAATATTATTTTGTATTAGATTCAGTGGTTAGACAACCATATACTTTACAAAGTGTTCCCCCTGATATTTTTGTTACCCACCTGGCACCTACACAGTTATTGCAATATTATTGACTATATTCCCTATACTGTACTTTACATCTCGTGACTATCTTGTAACTTACACTGAGCTTCTTAAAGTTCCTAGAAGCTGCTAAACTCTTTTCTGCTTCAGGGTCCTTGCAAACGCTGACCTTTCTGCTTAGAGTGTTATTATCATCAGTATGTGCACAACCAACGTCTCATCCTTTAGGTCTGAGCTCTATTAATACCACTTCTAAAGGCATTTCCACCACATGTAAGTAGGCCACTTTGATTACTCTTCAGCTAACCACTTGTTTCCTTCATAAGACATCATTATTTACAACAATTTTATTTGTTAGTATGTCTCCTTGTTGTTGTTACTCTGTCTTGTAGATAAGTGAGAAACAGCAAAGATTTTTAAGCAAAGAGATATAAAATAACTTATTCAATTCAACTCTAAGTATATGCCAGGTACTCTGGGAAATGAGACAGAGAAATCATTTCTTCTTCATAAACGGTTGAATTTTTGCTGACTAAACAGTTGCTTGAAAACGCTCATTTTGTAATATCAGTGATGTGAGATTATATGGCCTCTAGTCCTTTTCATTTACATATTAATGGCCAATGTATCTCTTCTGCAAAACATTGCCAAAAAGAAAGTTCACATTTGGGAACTTTACTGAATCAAATTTCTGTGTTTTGTTATCCATCTTTCAGAGTTATTTTAAATTGAAATGCAAAGAATTATAGGAAAAGACAGCTTTAAGTAGTCACTTCTATTTCGCCATGGCAACGAAGCACCACTTCCCTCACACAGCAACCAGCACTGCAGCAGTAGTTCCCGTTCCAAATGTCAGCGGCACATCCTGGTAGAGAAGTGCCTTCAGGGCTCTATAATCAGCACTTAGTGAATTAGTAGCGTGCTGTGATATAGCTTTGAAGCTGGCTTCAGATCTATCAAACTGTCTCTTCTACAGAAAAAACGGTTCATGTACTAACATCAGCAATTCTCAAACTTCAAAAAGGGAAATTTAAAATCATCTTTGAAATATAATGCAAAGCCTATTATATACTAATATACATTGTAGGGGTTCTTTTTGAAGGTCAAAGGACTATCATGATCATCACTGTTCTTAATCACTTTGTCATTCTTGCTAGAGTGACAGTCTTGTTTATTGGGGACAGAGGAGGTTCCAGGGACATTCAAGCTGAAACAGACAAAGTCCTAGACAAACTTATTCCTCAGACTGTGAGGCACTTGGGAACCCAAGTTACTGAGAAGACTCTCTGGGAACCCAAGTTGTGTACCACTCAAGGAGAAAACTCCAAATTTCCTAATGCTTAAACTATAGATATAACCTTGATCAAGAACATTTGGGTGATGATTTTCATATTGCTTGATAACTTCTTGGATCTGTGTATTCCTAGGTTTATAATTTATAGTTACTTCTCTCTACTTATACCATTCCTTACAATAGAAATAAAATCTAATTAAATACGCAGCTGGGGTTTACAAGCCCTACTTGTTTTCTACTGATCATCCTTGGACATTCTTGGTGACGTTATTTGAAGTTATTTGCCTCTTCACTCCTCTTTCTAATCTCTTGGCTTCTAAAGATGTTCTTTCTGTCATTCTTCCCTAATGCATTTTTTTATCTTCACCCCAGGACATTTTCTCATTGCTTTTAGAGAGAGGGGAAGAGAGAGAGAGAGAAACATCTATAGGAGAGAGAAAACAATGGCTGCCTTCCCTACATGCATGCGCCAGGGACTGAACCCGCAACCTAGGCATGTGCCCTGACCAGGAGTCCAACCTGCAACCTTTCGGTTACAGGACAACACTCCGACCAACTGAGCCACACCTGCCAGGGCTAATGCATTGGCTTTAATGCTTTTGGGGGATAAAGTGCCTGATGGAAGTTTTAGCACATAAATTCAGTTTTTCTGTATCTGGGAACTCCCAGATTCCCCCTAAAGCCCATTTCAAAACATCAGATTAAGATTTCTGCCCTAATTTATGCTGAATGAGAGACACATTTTCTTGAATCCAGGGCAGAGGCCAAATGGCAAAATTCCATCTAAAATATGCTGTGAGGCGTCCAAACTAAAAATCTGAGAAAGAACACTTCCTTTATCCTCATCTCCCAATATTGCCATTAACATTAGAAATCACAAGCTAACTACAATTTTTGCAGGAGAGAGGACAAATTTCTCTAGGAAAAAAATGTTTGTAAACTATTAATGTTTTCCCCCAGTGTAGGCGCCAGAGGATAAATGACAACAGCTGCTGATAATTTGTGATAGGCTTGGAACTTATAACTAAAAACTGAAATTGAATTTTTACTCCAATTTTCCTAGAAGTTCACCAGGCAGCAGTTCCTGCTGCGTTTTGCTGCTGGCCCGCTCCTTGTGTGAGTGTGGAGAGAAATGGGTGTCTGATTTTGGGACCTATCCCAGATGGATGTGTAAACCTTTAACCTTAAAGGCAGTTGGAATAGAACAGTAAACTGCATCTGAGAAGTGACCGGTTTCCTGCAGTTGGAGATACGCCAAACCCCACCTTTCCAGACGGCCCGGCTTTGCTCTCTGTCTTACAGTGTTATACGGTCATCTTGGATCTTTGTTGCTGATAGGCAGTAAATTAAGTTTTTAATAAGTGACCACTGCGTTCTGAAGATGTTCACTCTTAAAAAGGTTAATCATATAGAACCAGTCTCTTAGATTGAATAGGAGAAAACAGTTGTTGCACTCATGGTTTTCAAGACAGATTTAACTTTCTTATTGCTTAAAGGTATACAGATTTCCCCCCTCCAATCAACCATTCTTTCATGGGAGTAGAATTGGGAACGTTTTGGGGAGTTGGATTTTAAGCGGCACTTGGGCTGGGAAGAATGGCAGCTGGACTTCAGTGTTTGCTTGCATAGAAAACATGGAGAGTCCTGCTGCTCTTTCCAATCTTGGAAAGCAAAGGTCTGTCTATTGCTAGAGTTTCTTTCTAAGGTAAAAACCATAAATACTTAAAACCATGAAGAGCTCTTTTCAAAATAATTGATGTGTATTGACAAGGACCGTTGCAAGAGTTATCACAGTAACAGAATGGAACGTGGTACAGAAGGGTTATTACAAGTTTTAAATACAAGTGCAATAGGCTTACATGGAACAAATCTTCTAGAAGTCTCCCTCGTTTTTCTTTCTCTCTCCATTTTACTTTAGCCAAAATCTCTTTAATTTCCATTTGTAGAGACTTACACATCTCCAAAAGCTCTTGTTCTAAAGGCAATGGTCACCTTCTCTCTCCTCTCTGTAGGAGGCTGGTAGTTATTGCTAAAAGTTCGTGATGCCTAAGGTTATCACTCTAAAGCAATATTTACAGCTTTTTCCTAGGTCTCAAGATGTAAACCACAAATGCTGTGTCTTATCCCCTTTTAACTTTTTTAAAAATTATTTTCGATATTTTATTTGGGATTATTGAGTCCCCACGTCACTTGAGCCCCATTGAGAAAGACAAGAGATGTAATACAATAACAGGAAGTTTATCTTGCCTTACACTTTTTCTATGTATGGGGGGGGTCCCAAAAACCCTGGAATGTATTTATAAAAAGTTGCATATTTATTCTTATGTGTTTAAACGTCAGTCACCTTCAAAGTACTATTTGATGTAATACACCTATCCAGACGTTTTTTTCCACTGCTCAGAACAGTTTTTGAACTCATTGATTTTGATGCCTTTTTGCGCTTTTACCATTTTTTGTTTCACCTCTTCCACATCAGCAAAACGTTTCCCTTTGAGGACTTTTTCATCAGAGAAACAAAAATAGCCATCCAGGGTGAGAGCAGGTGAATAGGGAGGGTGGGGCACCAGGGTCATGCTGTTTTGGGTCAAAAACCACTGGGCAGGTATGCCTGTAAATCACCCATCATGAAATGGGCAAGTGTGTGGAAAGAGTCTACAAAAAAAAATTTACTGAAGCTGAATGCAGCCTCTCACAGCAACGCCAGCTGGTACACTAATACAGATGGGCTCCCAGAACACCCACCTAGTGGGGGAAGCCTACTGTACTATGAGGGGCCTGCCCTACAGAAGATAATTCCATTTTGGGGGTGTCCCCCTGCATATTCTTTTCTACCCTTATTCTCATGTGGTGCTTACTAAATATTCTCATTTTTATACTTTCCCATGATCTATGTTGCAGTAAAAATCCGTCATTTAAAAAATTAAAATATCAGCAACCAGCCATCTTCTAATCCCTATAAAGAGTGTGTCCTGTGGAGCACTTGGCAATGGTTCACATACGTTCCCTACGTGCATTCCACAATTCCCCCACACACAAAGGGTAAGACTTAGGAAGAGGTAATGAGTTACCACTTGTGGCAGGGTTTTCTTCAAAAAATATTCAATTCATTCCTTTGTAGTTGCCAAATCCACCTTTGGCATATTGAGTTGGTACTGTGCTTAAGTTTTGCCAGGTGTTTCATAGTATAGTCTATGACATCACCTGGTGTTGGCATTTAACCAGGGTGCCCAAGGCCCTCAAGGACCAGTGGGTGCTCCAGGACTCAAAGGCGATGGCTATCCTGGTGTGGCGGTAAGTTTGGGCATTGCTTTTTTTAAAAAATTATTTTAATTTTTTGCCATTACCATTTAACCCCCTTATTACTGTCTCCTACAATCACCTGTTGTCCATGTCCATGAGTCCTTTTTCCTTTTTGCTCAATCCCTCCACCCCCTAACCACACCTCCCAGGAGTTGTATTTCTTTCCCTTTTAGTGCACGCCCTTCCTTTTTCCTCCCTCCTCTTTCTTCCTTTCCTTTCTCTCTTCTTTCTTTCTTTCTCTCTCTTTCTCTCTTTCTTTCATTTCCTCCCTTCCTTCCTTCCATCCATCCATCCTTCCTTCTTCATGGACACTGCAAACCACGAGCTTGCTCACTCTCCCTTATTATGTCATCTAGGGACCGCGAGGATTACCAGGACCCCCTGGACCAATGGGTTTACGTGGAGTGGGGGACACTGGAGCAAAGGTAAGATTTTTAAAGTAGGGAACATAATAGCTTCTAAAAATGTTCTTATAGGTAGATGATTTTGGTAAAGTTTTTATCAGGCATTATAGAAAAATAGAGACAGCTAAAGAATTGGTAAAATTATTTATCCTCATCTTATGGACTTCCTGGGGAACTTGCACTAATTTGAACATGTAGCGCACTTTTATGGTTTTTTTCTTGCTTTTCTTGTGGCGACTCTCACAGCCCTTGGCTGCTTTACCTTCTGTATTAAGATCAGAGTCCAGCTCAGAACCTTCCTCTCTTTCCTTGGCGCTCTTTCCTCGTCCCATGACCTTAACCTCTATCCACGTGCTAATGGCGTCCAAATTTCTATCTCCCCTCCCACATCTTGTTTCTTCCACATAGGGCCTCCTAGATTTCTCACAGACATCTCTAACCTAACATCCAGAATGGAATCTTTGACTTTCACCCCGCGAGCCTGTAGATGACACTACCATGCTCCCTACGCTCATGCCAGGAAATTCTTGGTCTCTTCTATTCCCTCTCCTCCCCCCACACTGAGACCCATGGTAAATCCTGTCAGTTCTACCTTCCAAATATATCTTGACTCTGCCTGGTTTTCTCCTGCTGCTTCCACCAGGGAAATATAGCATCATCGCTTGCCTGGGCTATTAAAATACCCTCTTTCCTTGTCTTCCCTCTTCTACCTCTGCCCATCTATATTACATAGTAGGCAGAGGGGTCTTTTATAACCACAAGTCAGATCATATCTCTTTCCTACTCAAAAAACACTCTGGTGTCTTCTCTTTGTGCTGAGAACAAGTTTGAACCATTTTCCATGCCTTTGAGCCCCTTCACAACCTGAGTATGGCTCCTGCCCCTTCCTGTCTTGCTGTTGCCCTCCCCTACCCACTGCCGGGAAGTCACACTGGCCTACACTGCACACTACTTCAGCTTATTCCTGCTTCCAGGCCTTGGTTCTGTGAAGATGGCTCACTTCCCTGACCACCCATGCAAAAGCAATCCTCCCCACCCCCTCCCCTCCCTCCTCACTGTCACATCCCCTTGTGTATTTCCTACCTGGGGCCTCGAATCACTTTCTGAAGTCTCCTTGCTCATTTCCTGCCTTGCATATTCCACAAGAGTAAATTTTCCTGAAGGCAGGCACTTTGCCTTGTTCTCTGCTAAATTCCTGGCTCCAGGACTATGTGTGCTACTCTATAGGAGCTTTGTAACATGTTGAATGAATGAAAAATGAACAAATGATCAATAGTACCCTAAAGAGAACATTTTTCCTTAAAAATACACCCACTCAATTTTTCAAATGTTTCCAGGTCATTAGAGAGAGATGTTGGAAATGCTCAATGTCAACTTTTGTCCTTTTTTTTTTTTTGGTCTGCCCCATCACTTATGAGTGTGATAACGCCTTGTTATTGCTTCTGTCTAATGAATGGGGCAGCTGTCCTTTGTCCTCTCCTGGTAGAATGAAAGGTTAGGACCCATGGCACTGACCAATATCTCCAAAGGAGATCTTGATTCCTGCCCCATCTCTGCCAGGGTGACTGTGAGAACACCCTGAATGCTGAGTGACCTCGAGGTGCTTTCATCAAGATTCTGGCTTGGTCAGGCTAAGGACCAAATTCGACCCTCTCACACACCTGAACTTGTCAATAACTGCACTGAACTTGGGTATCCTGGTATTCTTTATTCTTTAAGGCAAAATATCTGTCCAATGCTAAATTTTAACAGTAGAAAGAGAAATTTTGATATGT
>VMDR010022035.1:0-16454 GCA_007922815.1 Macrotus californicus
TAAAAGTATAAAATAAAAATTTTGGAAAAAATCTGAAAAATATTAACTTTAAAAAATAAAAATAACTAATGTATACATTTTTATCTCTGATTTCAGAGTTCTGTGAATTCCTAGACACACGCATTTAGTTTTCAGACTCATAGATGGAGAGCAGGCTGACAGCTCTGGAGGGAGGGGTGGCTAAGGGGTAGAGGGCTTGAGCAAAAAGGAAGAAGGACTCATGGACATGCACAACAGTGGGGATTGCTCAGGGCACAGGGGTATAAGGGGACACAAAGGTAGTGTAAAAAAATAAAGTAAAGATTAAATTTAAAAAAAACAAAAAATGTTATTTAAAATAAATTTTTTGAAAAAAAAGAGAAGAAATGCACTCAAACATTAAAAGTATCATTTTCTCTGGAGGAAAAAAAAGTAGTTAAAACGTAGCCCAAATGAGCCCTGGCTGGTGTGGCTCAGTGGATTGAGTGCCAGCCTCTGAAAAGAAAGGTTGCCAGTTTGATTTGCAGTCGGGGCCAGATCCCCAGTTGGGGATGTGCAAGAGGCAACTGATCAATGTTTCTCTTACACATTGTTGTTTCTCTCCCTCTCTTTCCCCCTCGCTTCTCCTCTCTAAAAATAAATAAATAAAATCTTTAAAAAAATAAATAAAATATGGCCCAAATGGAAGAACAGAACAAAACTCCATAAAAAGAGCTAAGCTAAATGGAGACTAGATGCGGAGTTCAAAACACTGGTTATAAGGATGCTCAACGAACTTAGGGGAAGAGCAGATGAACTCAGAAAACGTCAACAGCATAAAAAGGACATGGAAACCATCAAAAAGAATCAGTCACAAATGAAGGATACACTAATTGAAATGAAGAACAATTTACAGGGAATCAACAGTAGAGTGGATGAAACTGAGGATCAAATCAGTGGTTTGGACTATAAGGAAACAAAAACACCCAATCAGAACAGCAAGAAGAAAAAACAGTCCAAAAATGAGGATAGTGTAAGGAGCCTCTAGGACAACTTCAAGTGTTCCAACAAATCATGCTGCATCATGGGGGTGCTGGAAGGAGAAGAGAGACAAAAAGAAACTGGAAATCTACATGACAGAAAACCTCTCTAACTTGGTGAAAGAAACAGACATACAAGTCCAGGAAGCACAGAAAGTTCCAAACAAGATGAACCCAAAGAGGCACACACCAAGACTCATCATAATTAAAATGCCAGAAGTTAGACAAAGGAAGAATCTTAAGAAAAAAGCAGATAGTTATCTACAAGGGAGCTCCTATAAGACCATCAGCTGATTTCTCAAAAGAAACTTTGCAGGCTAGAAGGGACTGACAAGAAATATTCAAAGTCATGAAAACCTGGATTACTCTATCCAGAAAAGCTACCATTTAGAATTGAAGGGCAGATAAAGAGCTTCCTGGACAAGAAAAGGCTACAGGAATTCATCATCACCAAACCATTATTATATGAAATGCTAAAACAATTTAAGAACAGTATGAACAAACAAATGGTGATAAATACATATCTATCAACAATGAAATCTTAAAAACAAACTAAGCAAACAAGTAGAACTGAAACAGAATTGTAGATACAGAGAACATTTTGATGGGTACCAGATGAGAGGGAGTTTGGAGGATGGGTAAAAAAGGCGAAGGGATTAAGAAGTACAAATTGGCAGTTGCAGAATAGCCATGGGGATGTACAGTACAGCACAGGAAGAAGCATAGCCAAACAACATGTATGTATGACCTGCAGACACGGACAGTGGTGTGGGGATTGCCTGAGGGTGTGGGGGCTGCTGGGTGGAGGAGAGCAAAGAGGGAAAACCTGGGACAACTGTAACAGCAAAATCAATAAAATATAATTTTTTTAAAAGTATGTAATTAAAATATCTGGTTCTAATACAGTCTACATAATTCCATGACAATGTTTTCACTTAGGGCTTGATCCTTGTATTAGTAAAAACATTATCTGTCGGTGAGATGTGCCGCATGAGAAATAAAGCTAACAAGGCTTATGCAAATGAGAATTTCTGAACTGATAAATACAGCTACAGGGAGGAGCAAAGTAGGGTTACAGTTGTGAGTATGCAAAACAATTCATTCTTGTATTATTATTTATTATTGTATTATTTTCCATATGAACAACTGTAAACCTACTCTTGCTCCATCCTGTGGATTATGTAGGAATACTCCCTTTGAGGATTAGTCTAGAATAAAAGATGTTAAACTCTAAAAGAATGTGTTATATTTAGAAGGCCTATACATCAAAACGTGATGTTATTTTCAGACCACAGACATATTATGAGTCACTCAGAAATTTGAGACTAGTCAATCTATAAGCAGTGAATCTGTTCAAAGCCTGAAACACATGAATAAACTGACTTCCATATGCCAATAATGTTAATGTACTATCTTTCAAAAATACAGAAATTAAAATTCCAATTAGACTGCAACATAGCAATCTTTTTCAAAAAATGCAGTGAAGCTTAGTAAGGGGGAAGACGTCTATGAGAACCGAGCAGTGATTTCTACGGGCTACTGAGCGTGCCTGCGAGGAAAACCTCTGATGTGAGCTGCCCTTCCAAGACAGAATTAAATCTGAGGTGACCTTCTTTTAGAATTTCAATAGGTGAAGATTTGTCTTCATCTTGAGACAAGTTAGCAATATTTTCACCCTCAAAGGAATTTGAGAGAGCTTCACTTAACGGGATAAAGCTCTTAGTAAGCCTATAAAACAAAGAAAAGCCAACATTATGGGGACCGGAAGTTGCACTTTGAAAGGGATGCTGTCAAATCACAGCTGGAGAGTGATCTGTACTGTGACTTTGAGAACCACAATGAAGAGAATCTTTCCTTAACTGGCTTCTTTCTTGAATAGCAGTGGCAAATTCGTTTTCTCTGTAAGAGCAGGGCGTGAGAGCTGGGAGAGGAAAGAAGGTGGTTGTGCTTTGCTGATAGTTGTTTCTAGCGACAGAGCCCCGGCTGGCTGAGCAATTAACTTGTGTTTCAAAATTCACAAAATGTTTAACGTTACAGCTAGGTGAACACGAGCTTATATATTTTGTAGTACCAGTAACACTCGAGTTTTTATAAAGTCTTTCAGTTTCATTTGGATTAAATACGTTGTCACTATTTGGTTGAAGATCCAAACACAGAGTATTTTCATAACAGGAAATTACACTTAATTTAGGGGTGGAGGAAAGCCTTCGAGATTTAAAACGAAAGTGTTCTGAGGAAGATTTCAAATCACCAAAGCTGTTTCTTCCTTGAGAATCGAAGTTAACTCTACTCTGTTGACTCTGAAGGGAAGCACTGCTTTTCTGCAGCTTAACCAACATAGAAGTCCGTCTTCCATATAAAGATGAATGAGTGGATGTGTTCAATGGAGAAGACAGAGGACTTTTACTTCCTCGAGGTAAACTGATTTTATATATCTTAGGATGGCCTGTTTCGTGATCAAGAGATACAGCTGTTTGCCTTAAGGAAGAGGCTCTAAGGCGCAGGAGGTCTGAAGGAACTTGATCCACAGGACAATCTGGTGGGAAGCCCTGGTCCTTTTTCCAGCAGCTGGAGTGAGAAAGGTGTCAAATGAGGGGAAAAAACAGAGTCAAATGAGGGAGGAGTAAACCTACCAAGCCTCCACTTTTATCGATATGGAAAAAACAGAGGGACCCAAAAGAATGCTTAAGTCTAAATATAAGATTGCCTCTTATTACACACACATACCTGCCAAGTCTGTGAAACCCTGGGAAGGTAAGCGGAAAGACTTGGGGAAGCAGATGGAAAGGGCAGGTGAAACACATGAGAAGGCACCAGAACTCAAGTGTCCCCTGAAGGAAAAGGCAACACTGGGTGTTTTAAAAATAGTAAGACATACTATCTCTTTGAGACTAATAAATTACTCCATTTAAAGGGATTAAGTAGAATAATTTATACCCTGTTGACTCATGCATTTTAAAATATTAACCACATGAAACAGGGCCCCTCTGAAGGGTATTTCAGATAAATATCCTGATTATCCAGATACTTGAGATATTTAGTTATTGTGGGAAACTAAAGGAAGCATTAAAGCTTGGTTTATAAATATATCAATGCCCTTTAGTACATGAAACATACAGACAATTTTTTTTACTTTTTAAAAGCTTACCTTAAACATTTTCCCATATTTTAATCAAAAATAAATCTCTCCCTTTCTAAGCCATCACCTTTAGGCCATAAAATACCCTGTGTAGGTGGAACCGGTCAGAAGGCTGAATGTCTGGGTTGCACGTGGAAGTAACATGGCAATAACCCAGAATGTGATGACGAAGACTCTAGAATCTAACGACATCAGTTTAGAATAAAATTGTCCTGCGGCTCACCTTTCTGAAAAGCTCCAATCATGTGACCGTGGATTGTGTATTCTAACTTCATTATGTTTAAGGAGTCAGCCAACAGGTCGAGGGATGAGAAAACAGCAAAATGAAGGCCATCACATAGGTATCTGCCCAATCCTTTACTTGGGACTGTCTCTTTGACTGGCCGTCCCCTATACTGCTGGTCTACAAACTCATTCTTCTTTCACTTGAACACGTTTTACCCCAGATTTTTACACCCTCCAGTCCTATGGAAAAGTGACTGTTTGATCCGAAGATATACTGAGAAGGTAAAAAAGCCGAAACGGCGAATGTTATTGCCCCCTGAATGAAACGAGCTTCCTCTACCTTGGCAGCAGGGTGTCTCATTGGATTGCGTGAGCCACATGCGCAGACTACGGAGATCTGCTGAGCCACTCCTTATAATCCCTTGAAACAACTTCTACCCATTCAAAGGCAAGATTAGTGGAATTATTAGAAAAAAATACTGTCCTCTCCTTTTCCAAACCAACTTGAAACACTGTCCACATAATAGATGTATGTGTATAGCCACTTAAGAAATAAAACACCCTCTCAAATATATTTTTTTACTTCTCAATATCCTGAATACCCTCCTACCATTTGCTCTTTTTAGTTCCATTCCTAACAACCTTCTTTGGGAAACCCTCGAACAAACTCCTTTTCAGAAATCTAAAGCTCTCTAATTCTCACCATACAACTGTTGGTTTGTAATCTGACTTTACACTACATCCAAGCTAGTAAACTAATCTGTTACTGTTGCACGGATCCTGAAGACATGCTATTCTTGGGTTAAAGACCAAGGATTTTATTACTCACTGCCAATCAAGCAGTGTGAGTGCAAGCGTAGTTGCGCTGGTTCTTCTTGACCCCAGGTTCCACAGGGCAATGCAGAGGGCCCAGAAACTCTTACACGCAGTGAGTTGTGTTACAAAGAAAGGAACACTGAGCTTAGGGAATCCATCACTTTTATAGCAAGCAGTAAGTAAATCTGCTAAACCTGCTGTTGGTCCTGGAGAAAAACACTCTCTCATTCCTCAAGGTTTCTCACCACAACCCTGAGAAATGGCCAGGACAAAGGATGGTCATGCAGATTTTATATCCTTCACAAAAATGAACTCGAAATGGATCACAGACCTAAATATAAATGCAAAACTATAAAACTCCTAGAAGATAACATTGGAGAAAACCTAGATCAATCTGGATATGGCAATGACTTTTTAGAAGCAAAGGCACAATTCACGAAAGAAATAATAGATAGGCTTCTGCTCTGAGAAAGACAATGTCAAGAGAATGAAAAGCCACAGACTAGGAGAAAATATTTGCAAAACAAATCTCTGAAAATGGACTCATCCAAAATATACAAAGAACCCTTAAAACTCAACAAAAAGAACATGAACAACCCAGTTTAAAAATGGGCCAAAGACTTTAATAGACACCTCATCACAGAAGATACACAGATGACAAATAAGCATATGAAAAGATGCTCCACATCATATGCCATCAGAGAAATGCAAATTAAGATAAGAATGGTCAAAATCCAGAATACTGACAACACCAAGGTGCCGCTGAGGATGTGGAACAACAGGAGCACTCATTCATTGTCGGTGGGAATGCAAAAGGGTTCACCTTGGAGATGAAGACAGGCACTTTGGAAGACATTTGAGAGGTTTCTTATAAAACTAAACATACTCTTACCATACAATCCAGCAATCATGCTCCTTGGTATTTACCCAAATGAGACGAGAACTTATGTCCACTCAAAAATCTGCACATGAATGCTTATAGCAGCTGTCTTCATTTTTGCCAAAATTTGGAAGCAACCATGATGTCCTTCAGGAGGTGAATAGATAAACTGTGGTCCATCCAGACAATGGAATATGACTCAGCACTAAAAGGAAATGAACTGTTAAGCCATAAAAAGATATGGGGGAAACTTAAATGCATATCATGAAGTGAAGGAAGTCAATCAGAAAAGGTTACACAGTTTGATTCCAACTATGTGACACTCTGACAAAGGTGAAACTATGGAGACGGCAGAAAGATCAGTTGTTGCCAGGAGTTGGGAGGAGGGAGGGATGAATAGGCAGAGCGCAGAGGATTTTTCGGGCAGTGAAAATACTCTATGATACTCTGTATGAATCCATAATGATGGATTCATGTGATTCATGTCATTAAACAATTGTCCAAATTTGTAGAATAAACACCACCAAGAGCGGACCATAATGTAAACTATGGACTTTGAATGATTATGATGTGTCAGTGTATGTTCATTAATTGTAACACACTAGTCTGGTACTGGATACTGGGGAGGCTATGCATGTGTGGGGTTAGAGATTATAAGGGAAATCTCTGTACCTTCTCATTAATTTTTCTGTGAATCTAAAACTGCCTTAAAAAAGTAAAGTCTCAATTTTTTTTTTTACTTTTATTAGTAGCTATTTTATGCTGAATTTATTCCCAGGCCATAAGCTTTTGTTTCTTTAGTTTTTTTCTGGGATATCTTTTCCTTCTGTGCAACTCCCTTTTCTGGTGTAGGAACAAGCTGCTCTTTTTCAGGAAGGATCATCTCAGTGTGGCAGGGAGAGCTCATGGATGGGTTAACCTGCCCATGAGCTCTGTAAGTTCTACACCACACCTCGGGAGCTTTGTTCCCCTGGATTGCTCAATGACCAGAGAATCTACATCTAAGCCCTTAAGATCACTATTACTACTCTCTGCATTTTTAAGCACGCGCAGCAAAAACTCAGCACTCTCTTTGGGCCGCCGACTGTGTGTCCAACCACACTGTTTGGCCAGGGCACATCTGCCAACTCCACCATTGTAATGACGGAATGGGACATATTGCTTCTTTAAAGTGACATCTTTCAGATACTTGGTGGCTTTTCAAATATGCATACTCTTGATGGCCTGGGAAGTTTCACAAGTGTCCTTAAAATGAACATGAGGATTTGAACCTCTTGATTTGCATGATTTTGTCTGGTTTTCTGGGTCAAGTGAATAGAAAGCCACTTTTAGAGGTCACCTGTGGTCGATTTCAGGAAGAGGAAGAATGGAGGCTCCTTGGAGAATTCTTGAGAACTCAATCTAAAGTCTCAATTTTTTATAAGAATCAAGAAAAAGAGTGCTCAGGGCCTTTTCCTGGGACACCTAGCATGGTGTGTAAAAGAGTAAGAAGCCCAGGGAGCTCGGCTCTCACTACAGCCATCTCTTACTATTTTCCCTGTGTGGTAGCACGGTGGTCGGTTGTTCCTAAGTCACATTAAGATCCATGAGTACCTTTTTCAAAAGGACATCTTTTGCATATTAAAACAGTAGGTTATGTAATGCACAGAAAGTTTCTACAAGAAACTGCTCTTTCCAGAATCGGGCCGGCTTGTTGTTGAACAGTCCCACCTCTAGAAGGAACACTGGCCCACTGAGCCACCCCAAAGTAAACGGAGTCATGAACAGATCCCAGTGCTGCCAAATGTTTCTGCCCAAAGGAGGCAGTAAACGAGGTCGGATCATTCCACTCTTGCATCCCGGAAGTAAATCTATGCTTACCCATTTTTTAATAGTGTTTGGGTGTATGTATTTGGGAGTTGGGGAAGAAGAATCTAGGTCTGCCTAGATATTTGAAAGGATATCACATACTAGTATGGGTAATATGACATTGTTTAGTATTTTCCTGGATAGAGTATCTAAATCTCTATCCCCAAATTCCCCCTCATTGCTTCTTTTTAAGAAAACCATAATTGGATCTAGCTCTCCCCCGCCCCAAATTATTAACCCTTCATAATGGTGTGCATCTGAAACTTCTCCTTCAATCCACTCCCAGCTCTTATTCCATCCGTTCCATGATCCCAGGCACCTTCTGTGTTCATCATGTCCTGTGGTCACCTAAGCCTTTTCTTTTCACCTCAGCCACTCTGCTCCCACCGAGACCAATACTAACCATGGTATATCTCACTGTGCCCCATGGACATCTTCCTTCCTTGTAACCATAACTGCCACTAATTAAAACTACAATTTCATCATGATATGTCTTTTTGTCTTCTAGAACAAGACTTCTCAAACTTTAGGGTACAGCAGGGTCACCAGGAGAACATGCTAAAATGCGGTTTCCTGGGCACTGCTCCCAGAGGTTTGATTTACTAGGTCTGGGGTGAATCTGAGAATGCACAGTTCCATTAGGCTCCCACACTAGATGGGATATTGATGCTTCTGTTCCACAGACCACTCTTTGAGTAGCTCTGTCTAGAACATCTGGGTAACGAATAACCCCTCAAAGTAAAAGTTAAAAGGGTCTTTCAGGATACCTCACAGAAGCTTCCTACCTGAGCTGGGGTCCAGGAAGGATACCAAACAATATCAGGACTAAGTACCCCTTCTCTTAGTTCCTAGATGATGAATCCCCAAGGAACCTAGATTATACCTGGGGAGGAGTAGGAGGGGGAAGAAGGGAGAACCCTGAATTCAACTGAGTCTTTATCACAAAAAGACTAGCTCTAAACTCGAATTGACTGAGTTCCTTTTGACTGACAAATTCGAGTTTTCCCATATTAACCAAAACAGAGCTAGTGAGCTGAATTCAGTTATAGAGTAATGTACATTTACATCTTTAGCTGATCTGAGTGTAGTGAACGTAAATGGTGTAATCTATTACATTAATTATAGTTATTTGTATAAACAGCTTACCACATATGCCCAATTATGCAAAGTAACAGCAATGTTCATCACTAAATTAGCACCGAGTTAACTTTTATTTTATTTTTTTTCATTATGATATTATACTCTGTCCATACAGGTTCACTGCTGTTAGTTTGCTACTCAGACAACGTGGTTATTCTTATGTGACTTGAAAGGTAGAAATGGTACTTCTTGGGCATCACCAAACAATTCATAAGCTATCTCTAGACTTTCCCTATCCACTATTAGTTCCTTGCGAAAGGAAGGCTAATTAATTCACTAGATAGTCATTTCTAAATGCTGTCTAGTAATTAGAAACAATACATGGTTAAGGGTTTGAACCGATCCAATAACAAACTGCAAGTAGTTTTAAATACAACGGAAACAAAAAAGTACATAGTTCAGGTCAACAAGCACAGATGTGTTCCAGCAACATTAGATGTGAGCATACAGCAATGAAAACATGGGTCCCCGCCCTAAGAGTGGCAGGCTCTGTGACAGTCACTAGTGCCCTTTACTGACTTACCCATTTTACTCCTCAAAAACACTAGACAGGCACAACTTCTTTACTCACAAATCATTTGCTTTTCCTCTCAGAGAACATGATGCATGTTCTTGGTTTTAGAATTCAATGGATTACCCCTGCGAGGATGAAACTGAATCACGCGCATGTTCTAAAACCTTTTTAGGTCTGCACTGCCAATCCAGTAGCCACTAGCCCCATACAGCATTTAAACTTAATTACAATTAGAGAGAATTTAAAAACCAGTTCCTCAGGTATGCTAGCTACACTTCAAGTGGCTGCTACATTGCGCAGCTCACCTTCAGACCATGTCCATCATCACACAAAGTTCTACTGGACTCCACTCCCTGGACCATTCTGATAGAACAGGTTGCACAGTGGCCACATATGAGAAAGGGGGACAGACTTCGGCAAACAAGTACTGCCTTCTTCGCTAGTCACAGGATGTCACCTAGCACTAGTAAGTTACTTACATTCTTTTTGTCAATGCAGTCTATACTAGCTTAAAGATGACCTCTATTGAATATGGTTTTAATTGTCATATGAGCCAAAATAACCACTTTTTTATGTCTTGTTTGTAGCAGAATACAGGGGTGGGCAAAAGTAGGTTTACAATTGTGAGTATATGAAATAGAGATTATTCTTGTATTATTCATTTATTATTATATTATGTATTGTTACTAACCGACTTTTGCCCACCCCTGTGTATGACTGGGAATGCATAATGAAAGTATCTGAATAATAGCAATAACAAAATAATCAATTCAACATGGGAAACATCTTAAAGAAACTTACCCTCCTTCACTTTCCGCTTCCTCTGAACGATTACTTGTTCCTGAACTTTGAGCTGTGGCAAGCTTTCTTTTCCTTGCTCTGTGCTGAGGACTAATCTTATGAGCGGTGGTCTTCCTTCCACGTTCACCATGTACATATTCCTCCAGCTTGGGAATGGTTTCTTTAAGAGTTCTGATTTCCTCTTTGAGTTCTTCCATATTTGTCAGTAACTCGTTTAACTTGTCCAATATCTGGAGTTGCCTTCTTTGAAAGATTGCGGCTGTCCCTTGGCCATTATGCATTTCATCTTGCAAAGTCACTGAATCAAATGCATTACCCAGGGAAAGAAATTTAGGTAAATTCATTGCTGCCCTTGGATTACGAACCTTATGGTACCACAAAAGAAGCAAGCTGATTCCAGTAGTTCCCAACATGATGGCAAGTATCAGTTCTTTGTTTGTGGAATGAGGCATTTCTTGGTTTTTGTTTCTAAAATTAAAACAAATGTAAATAAATGTTGTTTCTGTCTTTGCCCAAAACAAAAATATTAGAGCTTTTTCAATCAATGAAAGCCAAGTCTACATCATCACATAAACACACACAAAACAACTTGATAAATCATAAATCATAAACTAAAATATATCACCTTTATAATGTATGTAGCCAGGTGGAAATATTTACTTTAAGGATATTGCTGAAGTCATTGTAAAGTACCAGCTTTAATTCAGAGTTTGTATCCTACATGATTGATTTGATATTTACTCTTTACTATACCTTTTTAAAGGTGTGATAAATAAACACAAAAGCATCATTATAAATTTCTGAAAAAACTATTTAAGAATTCAGCCCTGGCTCGTGTGGCTCAGTGGACTGAGTACCAGCCTGTGAACCAAAGAGTCACAGGTTAGATTCCTAGTCAGGACACATGCCTGGGTTGTAGGCCAAGTCCCCAGTGGGGGACACGCGAGAGACAGCTACAAATTGATGTTTCCCTCTTTTTCTCCCTCCTTTCTCTAAAAATAAATAAAATCTTTAAAAAAATTCAAATTATGCTTAACTGTGCCTGAACTTTTTATTTGTATACAATTAACTAGTAGTCTTACCTAATCTTTAATGACAATTAACTAGTAGTCTTACCTAATCTTTAATGAAGGCTAAAAAGAAGCTCTCTCTTAGCATTTTTGTATTTATAATTACAGTGATAAACAACATTTTAATACCCCAGGGCTCTGAGATACAAAATGTATTATTAGAGCGCTTTGGCAAGTCTACAACCCAGCCCCCATCTGTTTTTTTCAACATGGAAAGCAGAAATGCTAACAGATGCGCAGCCTTCATCTCCTTTCTTCTTACGACCTGAGTTTTTCTGCTCCTAACCTTTCTATTTCTGCCTAAGGTCTTAATGTTTTCCTTTCTTTCAAATTTTCACTTTAAAAGAAAGTAACAAAATGTCATTTCTTTGACTCTTTTTCTCCTTCTGAAATTTCACCTTTTCTGCACTCAAGGCCCAAACTCTGGTCCACCTTATAAGGCCCATCATATAACCTCACCTACTTTGACTAAATGCACCTGACCTTTCTTTAGTACATCCCATCCTCACCAGTTTGATTGTTTACCTCTGTTCTTAGAGTCAGAAGGCAATTAAAGAAAAATAATAATAACATAAAGTTCCCTCTCCTTCTGAGACTTTAAAATGGCGATAAGCATTTAAAACTATGATGAACTTAAGTAATTACAGTAAAATATAGTAAGTTTTTTTTACAGACTTTGAAGGTTCCAAAATTGTTTCCTCAACAATTTCCTCTATTTTGTAAAAAGGTGAACACCCGTATTAAATTCCGTTAGCGACCTGGGAGAAATGATGCAAACAATGGTAAACTGTCTATTAGAGGAAATTAATTTGTAAAATTTTTGGTTTGTTTTTCCTGCCACTTTCTCAAGGAGATTATTACAGCATTACCACCTATGATCCCCAAGCAAAAGGACAGAAAGAAGGTAAATTCTTTCATCTCCCCATGTTTGCGACTGGAGGCAATATCTGGACTATTGGCACAGGAAGGGGAAAACCAAACAGAGTAGTCTCACTGAGTTGAACGGAGATCGGAGTTCAGAAAAACTGAAGCACCCACAATTTGTATGGCATAGGACTGAAGACGGGGGCACACAGAGAAACAGCTCCAGAAATACGCGTAAGAGTCGTCTTGAATCTTTCATTGAATACCACTCAGCACATGCAATTTCCAGGGAAAGAACAATTACCAGGAAGCTAGCTACCAGATTAACCATTCCTAAAGATTACACAGAATTAAGAAGTGTTCAAATTCCCACTAGCCAGAGTGTACAGTGCTTATGAAATACAAGAGGTTTGCAGCAGAGAACTCAGAAGGGTAATAATGCCTTGGTAATCCTTAGTAATGAGGCTAAATTAACGCTAGAGTTAAGGCTATTTAGACTTGCCCTAAAAGAACTTTAAAATGAGCTTTTCTGAAGGACCAAACTTATCCACAGGTAATTTAACTGCCTTCGAGGGAAAGAGAAAACCCAATAGTCTTTAAAGAAATTAGAAAAAAAACAGAACTCAACAATATCAAAGTCATAATGTTGATCACCAATCAAAAATTACTAGACATGTATACTCTGATTTCTCTTCGGATCATATAAATCTTTTGTCTTTTACTAAAAATTACTAGACGTGTAAAAAAGCAGGAAAATGTTAAAACTACTGTTACAAATATGTTTACTATTTCATATAAATATTTAAAATATGAAGACAGAAGGTATTGAGCAGAACCAAACAGAACTTCTAAAGATAAAAAATAAAATAGCCGAAGTAAAATTTTACTGAATGAGATTAATAGCAGAAGAAAATAACACTGTTGGAAAAGTCAGTGAACCTACAGACACAGCAATAGAACCACCTGCTATAGACTAAATGTTTGTGTCCCCACAAAACTCATGTTGAAATCCTAATTTGCAAGGTGATGGAACTAGGAGGTGGGGCCTTTTGGAGGGAGAGCTCTCATGAATGGCATTAGGGAACTTATAAGAGAGACCCAGAGAGCTCCCTGTCTGTTCCACCATGTGAGGTTATAGCAGGCGCCATTTATGAAGAAGGAAATGGGCCTTTGCAAGACACTGAATCTGCCTGTGCTTTAATCTTGGATTTCTTAGCCTCCTGAACCGTGAATAACACATCTCTGTTGTCTATAAGCCACCTAGCCTATGGTAATTTGTTACAGCAGCCCAACAGACTAGCACACCATCCAAAATGAAGCCCACAGATTCAAAACAAAACAAAACAAAACAAAACCCAAGCCGAGCCTACAGGGCAATATCAAGCAGTTTCAAACATATATAAGTCAAGTCACAGGGAAGGGAGAGGTGAGAGTTGAAGGAAAAATGGCTAAAAATTTTCCAAATTGTACAAAACCTATAAACCCAGAGATCCAAAAAGGTCAACAACACAATCCAAGCAGAATAAGTAAAGAAAACCAAAGCAAGGCACAACATTATTAAAATGCTGAAAACAAGTGATAAAGAAGAAATCTTAAAAGTAGACAGTAGGGGGAAAAAAGACTTATTATGTGGACACCAAAATAAAAAGATTACAGAAGCCTTTGTCTCAGAGACTCCAGAAACTATTCAAGCAAGAAACAATGGCAGGACATCTTTAAAGTACTTAAAAGAGCCCTGGCTGGTATAGCTCAGTGGATTGAGCACCAGCCTGTGAACCAAAGGGTTGCTGGTTCGATTCCCAGTCAGGGCACATGCCTGGGTTGCAGGCCAGGTCCCCAGTATGGGGCGCATGAGAGGCAACCACACATTGATGTTTCTCTCCCTCTCTTTCTCCCTCTCTTCCTCTAAAAATAAATAAATAAAATCTTTAAAGTACTGAAAGGAACTATCAATTTACATTTCTATACCTAGTGAAATAGTTTTCAACAATGAGGATAAAATATTTTCTCAGACAAAGAAAAGTTAAGAAAATTCATCGTCAGCAGACACACACTATAAGAAATGCTAACAGAGGTTCTTCAAACAGAATGAAAATGCTAACAGACAGAAATGTGGGCACTGGCCAGAGGCTCAGTTCCTTAATCACTGTCTAGATATGCCAAGGCCATAGGTTCCATCCCCGGTCAGGGCACAAACAAGAAGCAACCAACAAATGCATAAGTGAGTGGAGCAACAAAAAGATGTTTCTCTCTCTCAAAATCCATATAAGAAAAAGACTACATGGGGAAAATGGTACCAAATGATGGAGATATGACAATATTTCTGTCAGCCGATGGAAAAGATCCAATTTTTTTTAAAAAAGGATGATAAATTAATGAAGTAAAAGAAAGATTAGAGAATTGCTGCAGCAGTGAACTTGAGAAGGCAAAGGTGATGAACAGTCTCCAGTGCACAAGTACAGAGGTTGACCTTTGATGGAAACAAATTGTTCACTCACAGTAATAAAAGCCAAGGCAGACCACGTAAGCAGATTCAGGAAGGTGGGGAGATATGATAGTGGGATCTTATGAAAGTTCTCTTCGATTGCTTAATTGTTCTAGATGAAACAGGAAGCAAACAGCTGAGAGGATGGGGGGGGGAATATTGGAAATATGCAAATTCTGAATGCAATTGTATACCCAAACGTGCCTTCTTCTGATTTATATCCTTATGATCCCACATCCTCAAGCAAAGCATTATTGCTTCTTATGGCCAACTATTGTAAATGTGATGTTTCCAGTGATGCCCTACGAAAAAGTAAGAATAAGAAGCAAGAATCTATTTCTAAGCAGTTTGCCTAAAAGAATGTCTCTCTTTGGGCCCTGTCTGGTATGGCTCAGTAGATTGAGGGCCAGTCTGTGAACCAAAGGGTTGCTGGTTTGAGTCCCAGTCAGGGCACATGCCTGGGTTGCGGGCCAGGTCCCCAGGGGTGGGCGCATGAGGGGCACCGGCATATTGATGTTTCTTTCCCTCTTTTTCTCCTTCCCTTTCCCTCTCTCTAAAAATAAATAAATAAAATCTTTAAAAGAAAAAGAATGTCTCTCTTTAGAGTCCTAATATATGAGACCGTATGCGCTGAACACAGGGAGTATCCTATTCAGATACCTTATTTCATTACAGGTCCAAGTGTAAAAGAGAAGGACACCTGATTTTAAAATAATCATCTGCTAGAAACTGCCACAGATATTGGTCAATATTATATCTAAGAGCATTAAGAAACTCTTCTGAAGCCACGGGTTTCAGTAGAAAGTCCATGTGCTTAATCTAGCTTGCCTGACCTCAGGGTACAGTTTGCCTAATTTCTTTAAGCAAAAAGTAGTTTTACCTTATTGGTATAACTGTGAACTGAAAGTCTAATCATCTATCCACTCCCATCCCATCCAGGAGACTTGTCAGCAGTAGATTCAGATGAATTTGTAACTTCAGCTAAAGTTGTAGGCCATTAAATATTATTTCCACAAAATAATCATATCACAAAACTAAATTATGTTGAAAGACTATTCCAAAAAGGCGCTAAAAAGCCACTATAGGCCCCGCTTACGTATGCATACATCTAATCATCACGCATCAGGCTTGATTATCCTGGCTCTTTTTGGGGGAGTAACAAGACTAATGCAGGATGTCCCTATGCTGATGTTGAAGTCTACGAAAAGAAATATTTCTATTCTAATTGCTTTCTTGGCTCACTCCTGCTGGGCCTTCCCTGAACTTTACATTAAATAACATAGTCTAGTTTAAATTATGTTCTTTTAATAACTAAATAAAAGGAAGTCAAAATATACCTAGGAAGATCTTATCCCTGAGATGGTAGCAGGTTTAAACAGGTGGAAAGGGGCATCAAATTTTGTTTGACCTCCTTAGGAATTCTGTGGACCACCCCCAAACTATCTCTCAGAGGCAGGTTCTTTCATTATCTCTATTTTGCAGATAAGCAAACTGAGGCATGTCAGATCATTCACTGAGGGGTCATCCAAGAAGGAAGTGAGGACTGTCACCTTTGATAACTACTGAATGCACTGCTGCATGATGAGGACTCAGGACACAAAAGTGAAGAGAATGTTGACTGCCCAAGAGATGTTCAGAGCTGAAATACGACTTTGGAACTATGAAAATCAACTG
>VMDR010022036.1:0-16467 GCA_007922815.1 Macrotus californicus
ATGTTTCAGATTCAGAAACAACTTCAAGAAAAGTTGTTTCTGAATCAATCATATATACCACTCTTTCATTAATATTAAAATATTTATTAAATACCACATATCTGCTCTGCTCTGCCAAATACTAAAGGAAGAACACAGATAGAGTTCCAGCCTCCCCATACTTTTCTTTCTGAAATAGATAACGTATGTGAAGACAGACATGGAACAGACTAAGACACTCAAAGAGCTGACCACTGATTGAGACAAGTACTACCTATCTTTGTACATGATAAAACCACAGCTAAGCTCTAGCACCTTTTCTTTATATCATCTGTTTCGTTGTATCACCTGGGGTTAAAGGTGATGACCTGCCTCTTATGGGCATGAAAATAATCAGGAACCAAAGTCTTAAGTTTTAGCCAAGGAAACAAAAGTAGTCTGGAACTGTCAAATCCAGGGGTAGAACGGAAAAATGGATCTGAAATAAATGATCATCAAAAGTAGTTAGATCTCTTCAGCAAAATGGCTTATGATGGGGATATAAGAGTGCTGCCCCAAAGCAAGAGTATGCAAAGGGCTGGGCCAGGGTACATTCACTGAGGGGCATAAAATGTGATGTTGGGTCAAAAGGATAAATTAAAAACTAGAACTAACACAAAAAGAATTTAAAACATGAACACTATTAAATACATGAGAAAAAACAAAATTCAAACTTTAACACTCCTCCCATGATGAACAGAGAGGAGAACAGAAGGAAGGCACTGTTGAGACAGCTGTTCAGACAGGTCGACAGTCACAGTAAACCAGGTTTGATAATGGCGCAAGATTTAGGTCTTTCGAACCTTGGGGTTATCTTTAATTGTAAGAATACAATAAAGTAACCCAAATCTTGGAAGAACAGAGCAAATGCAGGATAGCAGCTAAGGTAACACTTGAGCTATTGAATTACAATTCCTTGAATTCTTCATAACAAAGGACAAGATTGGTCCCTGGTCTTGGCACAGGGTTAGGTTTCCAATAGGAGCAAATTAGCTTTAGCCACTTGATGAAGTTAAAATCAAGTGGGAAGAATCCACACTTATCCTTATGGTATGTTTAGGGTGTTTCTAGCTCTCCAAACAGCTTTTCAGCTTCCTGCTTAGTAATTTCAGCAGACATGCAATGAAGCTTTATGCGCCTCAGTGAATGTACCCTGAATGTCTCCCTGGCCGTGGCAGGACCCCTGTGAAAGGCTTTCACCCTTTGCGTACTCTTGCTTTGGGGCAGCACTCTTGTATCCCCATCATAAGCCATTTTGCTGAAGAGGTCTAACTACTTTTGATGATCATTTATTTCAGATCCATTCTTCCATTCTACCCCTGGATTTGACAGTTCCAGACTACTTTTGTTTCCTTGGCCAAAGCTTAAGACTTTGTTTCCTGATTATTTCCATGCCCATAAAATACAGGTCATCGTCTCTAAACCCACTTCTCTTCTAATCTCATCTCACAAGACCCTAAACCAGTTCAAAGTTTCAAGCCCAGTTTTTGTCTAAGGGATTTTGAGTATTTCAATTATGAGCGACTCTGCCTTTTTAAAAGAGTTTTTGGACCTGGATGGTGTGGCTCAGTGGATTGAGTGCCAGCCTGTGAATCAAAGGGTCACCAGTTCAATTTCCAGTCTACAGCATATGCCTGGGTTGTGGGCTGTGTGTGTCTCTGGTAGGGGGTGTGTGAAAGGCAACCACACATTGATATTTTTTCCTTCTCCTTTTTAAAAAAATTCTTAAGAGATTTTATTTATTTATTTTAGAGAGGGGAAGGGAAGGAAAAAGAGAATGAAACATCAATGTGCAGTTGCCCCTCATGCGCCCCTCGTGGGGATCTGGCCTGCAGCCCAGGCACGTGCCTTACACTGGAAATCAAACTGGTGACCCTTTTATTCGCAGGCCAGCATTCAATCCACTGAGCCACACCAGCTAGTGCTGTCTCTCTCTTTTTCTCCCTCCCTTTGCCTCTCTAAAAATAAATAAATAAAGTCTAAAACAATTTTTTTAAAGAGTTTTTGCATCTTGCTAGGTTATTTATTGTCTTCTCTTTATAGTTCTTCTGTCAGTTTTTCTTCATGTATTTTTGAAGCTGTGTTAAATAATGTATCAAGATAATACAGCTAGTAAGTGATAAAGCTGAGACTTAAATAAGGTCTGATTGTAACGTATTAAAGTATAGTACTTTATAGTATTCATCTAAGAATATTGACTTTGTTATATTATTTAATTAAAATGACATGAAAATTATAGAATTTTAAAAACAAAAACTGATTTCAAAAATTCTAACTTAACTCATTTGAATCATTCTTAAGGTAGGAAGAAATTGGCAAATGAAAGGTCAGTTATGGAGAATCTCTCCAAACTTTTTCTACCTCCTCAGTCTCTGCAGCGGGAAAGTAATTTTCTTTTTTTCTTTTTTTTTTCCTTTTTTTTAAAAAAAAACATCAATGTGTGGTTGCCCCTCACGTTCCCCTAACTGGGACCGGGCCAGCAACCCAGGTATGTGGCCTGACTGGGAATCAAACCAGTGACTTTTTGGTTCACAAGCCTGCGCCCAATCCACTGAGCTACACCAGCCAGGACCAAAAGTAATTTTGATTAAAGTTCTAAAGTTGCTTTCCATTTCTCTTCATTGACAATGAAACCTCACAATGGGAGGTGAAGAAGTTCTGAAACTAAAAGACTTTTAAAGTGACATACAGAGAGTGGCTTCTTGTCCAGGAGCTTAACTTTCTCCTCAAAACAGTTTAATGAGCCACATGGTGTCAGTACATATCAAGAACTGTCACTATTGCCCTGTTCGGGTAGCTCAGTTGGTTAGAGCATCCTCCCAATATGCTGAGGTTGTGGGTCAATTCCCAGTCAGGGCACATACAAGAAGCAACAAATGAATACACAACAAATTGATGTCTCTCTCCCTCTCAAAAAAAAATCAATAAATAAAAAATTTAAAAACAAAGACTTGTATTTCCTCCCTCCCTCCCTGCTTCTCTTCCTTCTTTTGGAAAGCATTCATTGCCTTGTGACTCTGTTCTCTCTGTAGCACGTGTCATATCCTGCTGTGCTTCCATGTGCTCTATTTCAATATAACGTCAAGGGAGGGAAACATTCAAGAGCTCAAAAATATACTGGTGGGATTTGTGTTTCTAATTTTGTTAATAAACACAAGAAAAGAGAAATAAAGAAAAATTCTGACTTACCTTTGTAATTCCTTAACTAGAGAAATGCTTATTGTTATAACTTTTAAATTGAAATATGATTATACTTTATGTTTTGAGGACTTGGGTCACAAAAGTGGTTCAAAATGTGAAAAAGGAAAAGAATATTGGAGAGGCGTTCTGCCTACCTTCTATCCTCAGAAAAAAAGCTGGTTCTGGGTAGGAAATGGGACACAGACCATGAAGAGTTCAAGAACTTGTCAAAAGAACCTCTTGCCCCCAAGGGAACAGGCTAACAGAAAAATGAGAAGTTCGCTGTTAGACTGGGCTTTGAAAAGTTTCATTCCTCAGCAGGCGTCAGATGCTTTCAGATCTTGGGCGAAGTCTTAAATTCTGTACAACAGATTCCTTCCTGATTTCTCTTTGAAGGAAGTTACCTTGAGATAAAATGAGAATGAGTCATCTGGTGATAACTTCCTGTTTGAGGAAAACAAATATGCCATTCCAAGATTAAAGAAATTAACCTTCTTATAAAAATTCAAGACCATGTTCATTTTTCAAGTGCAACAGTGACATCCAGTGGACAAAATATTTTAGCAATTTACCAAACAAATGAACTAAACATTTTCTGTCACTGACAAAAAGGTATCCTTTTAAAATTTTGTCTCTTAGTAAACATTTTCCCCCTAAATAAAGGTCAGTGATGTCTCCCACACTTACACTAGAAAGGCTCCCAGTGACTTGTGTGACCAAGGTCTTGGGTCCCACAGAGAGTTGTTCAGCTGGATATCAGTTAATATCTGGCATCCACAGAACTCATCTGGGCAAGGGAACGAGGCCTATTCCCAGCCACCTTTCTTCCCTCCGTTAGAACCCTAATGAGGTATTCTGACAGTAGCTACACTTTGGGGGAAGCTCTGATCATACCCCTTAAAGTTACTTGGACATAATAGCGAAATAATATCTCTTAGAGGCCAGAGTTAGATTCTGGTTAGAGTCCAGAATGTGAGAAGAGGATTAAAGTAAAATTTCTAAGTAAGATGTATGCACAAGGAAGAGGATTTTCTTAATTCTATATTGTATCATACTAACCCAAAGCAAATATAACTAAATAAATAAAGTCATCCTTAAGTTTTATATTGTTCTTTGTTCTCTTCCAAGTTTAGTCTCGCTGAGACGTCCTAGAGAATTGCCCTGCCCTTTTCTAAAAACTATGACTAGTCCTAATGCATAAAAGGACATCTGATCCTGATGACTAAAGAAAGCTCCCACTGTTCAGGGTGTACTGCACGTAAGGCATTGTGCTAAGATTTCATGTAATTAACTCATACCATATCTAACACACACAGTCCTGACGTGCAGGCACTGCGGTGGAATCTATTTTCATAGGTAAGAAAAATGAGGCTCAAGACAAGTTACATAGCTTAAGTAGGAGAATCAAATCTCCATTATTTCAATTCTAAAGCCCGTTATCTTTTCAGTGTATATATGTATATTGCCTCCTGCCATACAACTGGAATACAAAGAAAGTAGGAGCTATTCTTCATTAGTTTCTAAAAGACTGATGAAGTACTTTTCCTATTATTCTAAAATTGAAAAATAATATACTCCTCCCTGCATCATACAACCAAATTTGGTATATTGTATATTTTCCAACTTCAGGAGAGATTCACAATGATGCTGCTTCATTGGAATGTTAAAAACATCATCGAATTTTGGCTTACATTAGCAGAGAGGTGAGAGGATGGCTACTGGAACCAACTGCTCACATTTGAATCCTGGCTTGCCTATTTATTTGCTGCAAGATACTTAACCTCACTGGTTCTCAGTTTCCTTATTTAAGAGTAGGGTAATAGCTCTGACTGGTGTAGCTCAGTGGATTGAGTGCGGGCTGCAAACTAAGGGGTAGCTAGTTCGAATCCCAGTCAGGGCACATGCCTGGGTTGCAGGCCAGGTCCCCAGTAGGGGCCACGTGAGAGGCAACCACACATTGATGCTTCTCTTCCTCTCTTTCTCTGAGACTCCTTTCCCCTCTATCTAAAAATAAATAAATAAAATCTTTAAAAAAAAAAAGAGTAGGGTAATAATATCTATTTCACAGGTTGTTGTGAGGATTGAGTAAATTGCTTAGAACAGTGCCAGGCACATAGTAAGAACTCAATAATACCATTATTGTTGCTATTATATCTATTAATACATACTGGACAAGTTCTTGAATTTATTTTTTAAACAACTCTATTGAGTTATAGTTGACATAACATAAAATCCATCCATTTTAACAGTTTTCAGTAAACATACTGAATTGTGCAATAATCACCACAATTCAGTTTAGAACATTTCCATCACTTTAAAAAGGCCATTATTTTTTTAATTTACTCTGATATTTCTGAATTTTTAGGCAGGAAATTTAGGTTCTTGATTTTGACATTGCTCTTTTTTCTAATATAGTCATATAAATGCATATATTTCCCTCTGCTTTAGCTCCATTCCATAAACTGTGATGTACTGTTGGCATTCTACTTCAGCTCAAAATACATTCTAATTTCCCTAAAATTTCCTCTTTGACTTATGGGTCAGATGTTTGTTTAATTTTCAAATACTGTGGATTTTCCAAACTTCCTTCTATTATTGATTTCTGATTTAATTTTGTTGAGCTCAAAGAATATAGTCTGTATAATTTCAATCCTCGTAAATGTACTGAGGCTTATTTTAGGTCCTAGTGTATGTTCTGTCTTGAAGAATGCTCCCTACGTGCTTGAATGTATATTCTACTTTAGTTTGGTGGAAACATACAGATTTCGCTTAGGTCAAGTTGGCTGATAGTGTTCAAGACTTCTATAACCTTGGTGATTTTCTGTCTAGTTAGTATTTTAGTTTTTGAGAGTAGGATATTAAAGTTTCTAGTTATTGTTGAATTGTATTATACTCTTCAATTATCAGTTTTTGTTTTATATATTGGGAGTTCTATTGTTAGATGCATATGTTTATAATTGTCTTCCTCATGTATTGATCATTTTATCATCATAAAAATGTCCATTTTCTCCTATATTAACAATTTTTTTGGTCTTAAAGTCTATTATGTCTGATATTATAGCCACTCTAGTTCTTTTATAGTTACTTTTTGCATCATTTAATTTTCAACCTATTTGTATTTATATATCCAAAGTATGTCTCTTAAAGGCAACATCTGGTTGGATCCTATTTATTTGCCTTATATCTCTGACTTTTAGAGTGCTTAATCCATTTACATTTCATGTCATTACTTGTATGCCTTTCATTTTTCTATATTTTCTTTGTCTCATTCCATTTTTGTTTCTCTGTTCCAATTTTACTGCCTTCTTTTGCAATAAACAAATATTCCTCAGTGTACCATTTTAATTCCTTTGTTTACTTTTAAACTATGAGTTATTTTCTTACTGGTTGCTCTAGGGACTATGGTATGTATCTTTAATTTATTACAATCTCCTTCAGGCACTGACCAGCTCTGGTCAGATATAGCAGACTTGCCCTGGCACACCTTCATTTCCTCCCTCCTCCAGTAACAAAGAAACAGACTGAGATAGGCGATCTCAAAAGAGATGGAATGTAAAAAATGGAAAGAAACGTGATCTTCCAAAAAGTGATGCACATGAGCAAAGGCACGATCAAGAAACAAAATGCAGTAGGAAAATGAGAGAGTTGAACGAGGACCAGATCACGAAGTACCTTGTAGACCATGCTAAGTGCATGAGGGTGGGGGGATGGGCACAAAATATTTAAAATTGTTAGAGGTGCGGTCACACTTGCCTTTCAGTTAGAGCTCTCTAACAGCAATGTACAGGATTCGTTTCAGGGAGGCAATATTGAGCCGTGATGAACAGCTGCTGGGGACTCATTGTGTGCAAAAGTTACGTAAGTCAATGTTCAATTATTCAGAGGTCATCCACGGAGTTTGCATGTAATTAGACCCATGGTATCTCTGTTTTCTTCTTTCTTCCTGCCTTAACCTTATTTATTGGCTGATTAGTTCCTTCATATTATGAATGGAGAAAGAGAAAAAAAGTGTGAGTAGGCTTTCCTCTTTTTCATAGGTTGAGTAAATAATAGAGGAGTAAGAATTTAAACTCAGAGTTCAAATGAAGCTTGTGGCTATCAGTGTATTTTTACTAACCATCACCCTCGCTTCTAATAGTAGATGATAAATATCTCCTCTTCTCTGTATTCATTAACTTTCTTGTCACCAGAACAGTCACTCTCAAAAATTATGAATACTCTTTAATTAATAAGGTGTTTAATTTTTAATTAATAAGGCACTTAATTTTCTTTTGTTTTAATAGGTTTATTTCACATGTGAATATTTGAGGTTCCTCAAAACCCCCACTGGAGGGGTAATTTTGAATAAAATTCATACAGACAGGAAATAGTAAATAATTGGTAGTAACACTATCCAAAAGTGCCTGTTGAACTTTATCTTGTCATTTATCTTGCCTGTATCTTATAGGTATCTTGCCTATATCTTGCAGGTAGATTACCAAGATACACTTTCTTTGTATAATTTTGACAGTCTGTCCATCAGACTTAGAAATGACATGAAACTATAAGGGATTATGTTATATGGGATGGCAGTCCAGGAATCCAAACAGATTATGAAGGCTGAAATAGCCCTGGCCAGGTAACTCAGTTGGTTAGAGCATTGTCCCGATACACCAAGGTTGTGGGTTTGATCTCCAGTCAGGGCACATACCAGAAGCAACCAGTGAATGCATACATAAGTGGAACTGCAAATCGATGTTTTTCTCTCTCTCTCTCCGCCACCCCAAAATCAATACATAAAATATTTTTAAACAGAAGACTAAAATAATGAGGCAAAATAAGAGAGATGAGATTTAACAGATACGAACATTATGACAATTAGGAATGAGTTTAGCTATACATAATAGAAAGCTTAAATTTGTCATAGCTTAACCAAATGCACAGTATTCATAAGGAAGTGTGACAGTACTCCCAAGTTCGTCAGACGATGCTTGGAGGGTGGCCTTGCCACTGCAGGGTCCACAAACTGATTCATGCTGCTGGAAGGCTGTTAGGATGGGGAGGGGACTCAAAACCATGTCTATGAAAAATACTTGAAGAAACTGAGGTGTTTATTCTGGAGGGGGACAAAGTATTTCAAGTACTATCTTGTGAAAGGAGAATCAGTATTTCCTGCGCCACTCCAAAGGGCAAAAGTCAGGCCATTTGGTAGATGCCAAGAGAGGCAGATTTCAGCTTAAACTGAGATGTTTTTTAATTCAAAGAGATAACAAATTTTTAGTAAAAAATAATAATGATGGCTATGACTTACTAAGGATTGACTATTCTAAGAGCTTTACATGAATTAACTAATTTTAACCTCAACTAGAATTTTAGATCCATTGTCCTCATTTCACAGGAAAGAACTGAATATATTTGTCCAAGGCCAGGCAGCTAGGAAGTGGCAGATCTGAATCCATGGAGTCTGATTTCAAAGCCGGAATTCTGACTGCTCTGTTCAAGCCCCGGCTTGTCCAGTAATGGTAGGGGTGGGGTGGGGTGGGGTGAAGGATGTCATAGGTGGATCAAAGCCTGGCTAGGGTGACTGGCTGAGGTAACTTACATGAGACTAATAGCTACATTTATTGAACATCTGCTATGCATCAGGCACTGAACAAAAACTTTCACATACCTTAAAAGAGATTATCCAGTGTAGCACCCTACAGAGCATTGAGTATGTCAAGTACTCAGTTACTATTAGCTGATATAATCACTTTTAATCCTCTTGGCAGGTATATGAGATGAGTATTATTGTATCCACTTTGCTAGTGAAGAAACTAAAGGTTTGAGAGATGAAGTAAATTGCCGAGGTCCCTGCTACAGTCAGTTGGTGAACTCAGATCTGCCTGATGCTAGGGAGTATCCTTTCTACTGTGCCGTGTTTACACTAAAGCGTGGCAGTCGTGTGGTTCTGAAACCAGCTATGCAACTTAAATAAATCTTACAAATTAGCAGACCACTAGCTATCTGAAGTTAAATACTATAATAAGCACATGTCAGAAATATAATGAAATGAGATTGGGTTATTTTTTTTAATATTGAAACCCACTTATTTGCCAGCTTAAGATAATTTTCCTGGTTCTTCTTTTTAAAAATTCCACCTGGAAATTCTCAGGCGCTAATGAATGAAAAGAAACTCGAAGCCAGAACACTGATCGTAAGTTAAAGCCAAATGGCACGCAAGGATCAGAGCTAAATGTAAGCATTAGGGCTGGCTAGGGCCTAAAAGCCCTCGTGGAAACAGAACTCGAGACCTCCATCACAGACACAGACTTCTGTACACAGTGGAATTGTAAACTAGCTCTCTGCACAAAGCCGGCAGCCAGGAAAAGCTGTTCTGCCCATGGAAGAAAAGAAGAAAAACCACCCACTGATGTGTGTAGAAACATGCAGGGAAACAGGCTAATAGACTGGGCCATGGATGGAAAAAGAGTCATCAAGAGAAATCTGGCCCTGACTGGTGTGGCTCAGTGGGTTGGGCATTGTTCCGCAAGTGGGAAGATCGCTGGTTTGATTCCCAGTCAGGGCACATACCTGGGCTGTGGACCAGGTCCCTGGCTGTGGGCATGTGAGAGGCAACCGATCGATGTTTCTCTCCCTGTCTTTCTCCCTCGCTTCTTCTCTCTCTAAAAATAAATAAATAAAATATTTATTTTATTTTTTTAAATATATTTTTTAAAAAAGGAAATCTGAATCCAAAGACTTTGCTGGGAGTGGCTGTGGGTACAAATTTGTATTTTCTTCAAGGTGACAAAATCCGAGGTCCCTGCCCACCTTTCTTCCTCAAAACACTCAGCAGAACCAAATCCCCATAAGGACAGCTTCAAAACCCAAAGGCCAGAGAATTCTCACAATAAAGAACTCTGAGGATAAACTCACAGTCAAAAATTAGAAAGAAAATAACCTCTATGAGAAAGAATCAGCAGATCCAACAAATAATTGATATAAAGAAAAGCCAGATGCTAAGATAACCAAGCAATGTGAAAGTCTAGCTACAATCTTCAAAGAGGAAACAATAAAAACTCTAAGGGGAATAAAAGACATAAAAAAGAATAGAGAAGAAATGAGAGATTTTTAAAAAAATCATCCAGAAGGTGGTGCAGATAAAAAAAGCAGAATATATGAAAGAGAATTTAAGAAACATGAAAAATGAAATGTGTGCTTAGTAAAAACTTCAGGAGGAAAAAGTAGAGAGAATAGGAGAGAAGCAATATTCAAAAAGATGATAGAGGAGCATTTTCCTAGACATGATAAGACTGAAAAACATCAGTGAATCTCAATTGGGATAAATAGAAGAGAATCAACACGAAGACACCCTGAAGTTAAACTGTAGAAATCAAAGGTAATTGAAAAAAACATCTTTACAACCACTGAGGATGAAAGGTGGGCGGGTAGGAGTGTGGGAACAGATTACTAAAAAGTAACAATCAGACTGACATGGACTTGTCATCAGTAGGCTTGTGTTTTTTTGTTTGTTTGTTTGTTTAGCAATTATAGAATCCAGGGGAAAAATGAAGTATTAAGGAAAACAAAGCTCAACAAATTAGATCAGTTATCTTCTCAGTAGCTACACCCCTCGGACACCAGAATGAGGGACAGCTATTAAACAGCTCCTGCTCTGCATATTTTTAGACAGGAGAGTGGGAAGTGGGCCTATGAGAACAAAGTTTCTCTTAGGAGGAAAACAAGTGGCAAAAGGAAGTTATTATATCCTTGCGTTGCTCTTTGAAAAATTGTGGCAATTCTTTCTGTACAGGGCCAGACAGCTCTGCAAAGTTATCAAATCATGTTCAATAATATGATCTCCTCATGGACCTTCCATTTATCAGACTCTCTCATCAGCCATTGAGTAGAAACTTTATTATGTACCTGTGGAGCAGAAACCATTCCATGACGTGACCACGGTCTGACCCGGGGCTGGACCCGGGCCAGCATGGAGATTGCTTACCGCAAAACCCGCTTAGAGATAGTCTGCCTGATTGTGATGAGTGTTCATTCTGACGTAAACCAGCATCCCTCCTCTGCCTGCCACTGCCTGCTGGTTCCTGGAAGAGGCTATTGTGTCCTCACCTGGCCAAGTATGTAAAATAATTTCCTGTACCTGGTAGCATTCACATACTAGTACTTATCACTATCCCCTCTTTGCCTGTTAAGCAATGTGGGGATCCATTTCGTCTTGGAGCTGCCCAAGACACACTTCCTACCTTGTATGTAAGCTTCCCTTCATAAGCTCAATTAATTACCAGACCAGAGCGGCCAGCTTCTTTCTTGTGTCTTCCCCTGCCTTCTACTTATGGAGGTAGAGTTTCAGTGTCAGGGCTTTCCCCTGGGTCTGGATGTACCAACATTGCCTTAGAAATGCTCCTCTACAATATTTCCTTTAGTTTTCCACAAAATTTTTGCCACAAAACGGAAACACCAATATTATCTTTTCCTGATTATAAAAGCAAAAGACACTGTAGGCGGGGTGGGTGGAGTAAAATAAATCGGAAATGTATATGGAGGGTCAACTCTGAGCTTCTCACAAACTCAGATGCACAAAAATACAGCATTGCTTGTTTTCTGTGACTGACTTAAGCTTCGTTTTGAGTCCCCCTTCTACAGACGGAAGACAGAAGCAGAGTGGGAATGAAAACCGGCCAGTTACAGGTATTTTAGTGTTTTCCTGTTTTTACATCTCATTCCGGTAAGTGTACCTGGACAATCCTCAGGAGCCACTCCTGAACTTCCGGAGGTTGACTCCCCTACAGGTTCTTTGCCTCTACGTCCACGGACTCTCCAATCTTACCTTCTTCAGTGAGGGTCCTACATCTGACAAATCAAGTATGAGGGGAAAACAAAGGTATTTTCAGTCATGCAAAACTCAAAACAACCACCAAAAACGAAACTCCTTTGCCTATTTCTTAGGAAGTTACTGGAAAATGTGCTCTGCTAAAATAAAAGTAGAACCAAAAGTGAAAATGACTTACAGCACAATAAACAGGAGGTCTAGATAAGCCAGAGGTGAAAGGACTCATCAGGATGACAGTGAAGGGAAAGTCCAGGATGACACTTGACACCAGACACAAGGGCAAACCAATCAGATTGCAGATCACAGGTGCCCTGACAGCCTTGTTTGGAAGGTGAAAACAACAGAAAATTTAATGCGTCAGAACCTCTTAAACGGAGATTCAGACAACTCTCAGAGTTTCAGGCTGAATTAATGATAAGTACATAAAAATTAAACCTATTTTAAAAGTTGAAAATTATTAATTTCAGGGAAAATGAAGACGTGTTCAGAATAAGAAGCTCCGGTATACTACTTGTCTCAGCTGTGAATAGCACTTACATAGTCATACTCATGTAAACCCTTAACAAAAAGGTTTAACGAAAGTTTTGATAGAACAATTTTTGGAGCCTGGGGGACAGGAGAGGATGGAAGGAAGGAAGGGAAGGGTGAATACCTTTGTGGTGGGTGAAGGAAGAGCAAAGAGAGTTAGTTCCCCATTTTTTATTTTTTAAAGATTTTATTTATTTATGTTTAGAGAGAGGGGAAGAGAGGGAGAGAGATAGAGACATCTATGTGTGGTAGCCTCTCTCACTCCCCCTACTGGGGCTCTGGCCTGCAATCTAGGCAAGTGCCCTAGACTGGGAATCGAACCAGCAACCCTTTGGTTTACAGGCCAGTACTCAATCCACAGAGCCACACCAGCCAGGGCTTAGTTCCCCATCTTTCACAGTAAGAAACATACAGTTTATAAAACAGAAAAATCAAGAAATAACAGTTAAGCATATTGTTTAGAGACGTGGCAGTAATCACCAAAATAATCAGCTCTAAGAAAGGAAGTGGTCGTCTCTGAAGAGTGTGTAAGGAGGGCTGGGTTTTACTGTTTTTCTAACAAAACTTGTTGAAATCCTTGACTCTATAGGCAAAGTGCATGTACAATGTTGATAAGGATAAAAACAAAAAAGCTTCATATGTATTCAGTTTTATAAAGCATTTCCACTTATTGAATCTTGCAGATTTTTGTGGACAGACTTTTCACACCAGACACACATTGTCCTTTTTTGGATTGTGTTAATTCCTTCAAGTAATCTTTCCCTAGAAGGAGGTCAACAGAGATAAAATTGCTTCATGAACAGGTTTGAAGTTAGGCCTAGGCAGAGTTAACACTGAGTAGGTCCTGGACATGAGACCTTCTTAGTTTCAGTTAAGGGTGGAAGTAAAGTGGGGTAGCTTTCCCCAGCTTCTCAGTATTTCCCAAACTAAACAACAATTGAATCTGAGGAATAGAGAGTGGTGGGAATGATCACTATAGAGGGTTTGTTCTTAAGAATAAGGATCACCACTTCAAACTTAACACTAAGAACTCATGTTTTTCCAACGCTTACAAATGTAACAGTCAGCCATTGAATTTAGCAGATAGACACACATGTGTGGATATACTTACACATATGTATGTTGGTAATGTAAATACCTTCTTTAACTATTTTGATGCAATTAACAAATTTACAAAACAGTTGCAAGAATAGTATAAGGAATTCCCATATATCCACCAGACTCACAAATGATTTATATTTTGTACTGTTTGCTTTATCAGTCCCTTTCTCTCTGACACATATTTGTGTGAATGTATGCATGCATGCATACATATATATGTACTTATATCTACCTAAACCATTTAAAATTAAGTTGTTACCAGGTACAGGGAAAGCAATTGTTGCCCTTTACCCCTAAACGCCCTTGTGTGTATTTTCTGAGAACAAGGACGTTCCTTTCCATAACCACTACAATGGTCTGAGTCAAAAAGTTCAACATCGATACTACACTGTTATGGCATCTGAAGTCCATATTCAGATTTCAATTGTTCAAATAATGTCCTTCATGCCTATTTTTTTTTCTTGTCTGGGACCAATTCTAGGATTCCATATTGTGTTTAGTTGTCATTTCTCATTGGACTCATAATCTAGAACAGTTCCTCAGTGTTGAGAGTACAGGTGAGATATTTTGTAGAATATCATTCAATTTGAATTTGTCTGATGTTTCATCATAATTACCTTTAGGTTATTCATTTTTGGCAAGAGTGACACAGAAATGATTCTATATCCTTAGAGGGTCATATCAGGAGACACATGATGTCAAATTGTCCCAAAATTGCTAATGTTAACTTTAATCATTAGGTAAAGGTAGTAGCCACCAGATTTCTTCACTGTAAAGTTAATATTTCCCCCTAGGCAAATACTAAGTAATTGGTGGGGAAGAACTTTGATACAATGTAAATATTCTCTTATATTCGCCCACTAGTTTAACATCCACTATGATGTCTTCGTCATTTTTGTCTTCTACATTTTTAGTTAGTAGTCTATTGTCAAAGTTTTCCTTTCTTTCTCATTCACTCATTCAATCAATCAATCATATCAGGGGGGAATCTCATTTTATTCAATGGATTGTACTCCATGTCTATCATTTATTTTGATGCTCATATTGTCCAAAATTTAGATAGTGAGAGAAACTTCAAGTTAGATCCTTTGTATTTTGTACTTTTGACACATTCTAATCATTCTTTAAGCACTTCTCTCTAATTTCTAGCACAAGATATGCTCTAATTGAACAACAATAAAATAATTTTTAAAAAAGATATTCTATGCTCATCTTGTTCTTTTCCTGAAACCAAATCTGGCTGCTAGGAATATGCACTGCTACTAATGTGTCATTGTGTCTAGGCCCTCACAGCAGACAAAGCTAGGAAAATGTATATAAACATACATTAACATACAAAAAAAAATATACAGAAAACTATGTACCTGCCTATCTTAAAAATGGTAAATCACATGGACACCTCCAATCCCAAACCAACAACTCCAAAGTTCATGGTAGCCCTCCCCATATAGTATTTGTGACTTCCTTATCCAACAGCGAGAAAGCTGGCTTCCATTGTCCCAGAATATTTATTTATTTACACAAGTCTAGAATACAAAAGACTTTTAGGGTTGCTAACCCATACTACTGTGAAAAGCAAATCATGTAAGCAAAGACCAATATTTATTTACAGTTTTTATTTTTATGTAAAATTTACATATAGTCAAATACACAAATCTTAAGAGCAATATCTGACGCTTGAATATACCCATTTAATCCACTCCTAAGAATATTTCCATCATCCCAGAAATTTCTCTCAGTAGCAACCAGGGACAACAGCCTACATCCTGATTTTTTCAGTACAGATTAGTTTTGTCTGTCCCAGAACCACATGTAAGTGAATCATAAATTATGTTCTATTTTTGGTCTGGCTTCTTTAACTTAAGATCATGTTTTTGAGATTCAGGCAAGTTGATACATATATCAAAAGCTTGTTCTTGCCCTGGCTGGTGTGGCTCAGTGTATTGAGCATCAGCCTGCAAACCAAAGGGTCGCTGGTTTGATTCCCATTCAGGACACATGCCTGGGTTTCAGGACAGGTCCCCAGTAGGGGGCATGCGAGAGGCAACCACACACTGATGTTTCTCGCTCTCACTTTCTCCCTCCCTTCCTCTCTCTAAAAACAAATACACAAAAAAATATTTTTAAAAAAAGAAAGAAAAAGATCAAAACTATAAACATTAAAATGGCAATAAATTCACAACTATCAATAATTCAATCTAAAAAACTAAGCAAACAATCAGAACAGAAACAATCTTAGGTATGGAGATCATTTGGAGTATTGTCATTTAGGAGGGGGCAGGGGAAGGATGGAGTAAAAGGTGCAGGGATTAAGAAGTACAAATTGGTAGGTGCAGAATTGACAAGGGGATGTTAAGAACAGTATAGGAAATGGAGTAGCCAAAGAACTTATATGCATGACCCATAGACATGAACTAAGGTGGAGGAATTGCTGGAGGGGATGGTGGTACTGGGTAGAGGAGGGCACAGGGGGAAAAGTTGGGACAACTGTAAGGGCATAATTAACAAAATATATTTTAAGAAAAGAAAAAAATCATCAAAACTTATGTTTTGCCCTAGTATATGTTCTAACTTGGTGAAAATTTTATGTATACCTGAAAAGATGTGTATGCTGCCATTTTTTAGTTCTGTGTTATATTAATGTCAATTTGGTTGATAAGACATCTGGTAATGTGCAATTTGGTTAATTTATGATGTTATTCATGTCATTTATATTCTTACCAATGTCTTTCTACTTATTCTACAAATTATGGAGAAGGATATACTGGATTGACAACTATAATTGTAGATTTGTCTGTTTCTACTCTCTGTTTTGTAATTTTTGTCCTTCA
>VMDR010022037.1:0-16458 GCA_007922815.1 Macrotus californicus
ACAGGTGTGCAGAAGCAGTGAGGTGTCTCTAAGAACGGTGGCTAGGAGGGGCTTCCAGTATTTCAAGAGGTTTATTTTCTTAATGAAATGGAGATTTAGCCATTAAATAGAGCATTTAGTTGCCTGTAGATCAACCAGGCTGTCCCCTTAGTTTATGTAACAGTGAACAAAGTACAAAAATTACTGTTTTGCTGCACACACAATATTGTGTGCTCTCTATGCCTCTCTCTCTTTCTGACACGTGTGTGCACACACTCTCCCTCATAGACACATTCACTCATTTACACACCCACTATGTAAAAAGGGAGGAATGGTGTACCTTGTTGCCTCAGAATACATATGAAATACAGTTAGGCCTCTGAAATAATGTGTAATTACTTGAGATCTATAAGTTTTTATGTGCTTTATATAAGCTTTAGCACATAAAAGACGTTTATCCTTAGGTAAGCTTAATCGTCTGTGGCAATTAAATAAATGTGCATTTAACAATCCTGTTTTCAGTAGAATGCTGGCTGATGCTGGGTACAGGTTACTAATTTGCCACCTAACAATTGTGGTTTAAAAACTTGTTTGGGATAGAGACCAACTTTCCCCAGCCGCTAGCCAGACTAACAAGGAGGCGTCGTCAAGCTGCTGAGTGGGACAGCCTTCCGATTAAACTTGATTAAAACTATATCTTTAGAAAGGAATAATTTCCATTTCTGTTAAAAATTTTAATATGATGTTAGCAAAATAATTGAATGTAACATTATAGAGGAAAACATCTGAGAAGCTTCTGTTTGTGCAGTTCACTTAGAACAAAATGTTTTGCAGAAATGTCTTTTAAATATGTCCAAACCCCAGAATTCACACTTTCTCCAAAGACAGGAGGTAGCTTGTGGATTCTTGCTTTGAATTGTACATGCAAGAAAACCACTTGATATAATTATTTTTAAAACTATTACCAAAAATACTGAGTATTTTATACCTGTATGTGGTAAACAGTGATAACCAAGAACAACTCCCATTTCCTTGTCTAGGAAAAGGTGTGATTCCAACAATGTGGAAAATACCATCTTGTTCACATCTATTCCACACTCCTCGTTCAAGATTCTGGTCTCGCATAAGTCGCTTGGCTCAACTCTTAGTTCCAGGTTAGCAAAATGGGCAACGGGCAACTTCTTTACACATAAGATTTTGGTTTATTTTGGCTTGGACTGTCTACTTAAACACTTCAGTTCACCAAAATTTACTGTGTCTTTCTTTACTCTTTTTCTTTTTAAATGAAAGTTTGGGTTGTGTGACTTTAGATATCAGGAATTAAATAGGAAAACAGAGCCCCAAATTACAAATGAACTGATAGATGAGGCACATCGATGTTAAGGATCCTGTAGTCAGTGAGACACCCTGTTCCATGGACCCAGTGACCTGTAATGAGAAGAGGATGGGCTAGAACTGAAGAGTGCTCAAACCCCAGTCCCAAATGTTCTTCCTTGGATACTCTTTTCTTTAGCATCTCCACACCTTTCCTTCTGGCTCCTGTCCCTTTTCAGTGGCTTTCATTTCCTGCTTGCCTTTCTTCTCTGTTTCTCTCCTATTCCTTTGCTCCTTCCAGGCCCAAGTCAAAGGCTCCCTCTTGTAAGGAGCCTTACCCAGTCCCTCCAACCAATACTGAGCTCCTTGTCCTCTGTATTCTCATAGATGGGTACTTTATTTTTATGTGAGCACTCCTCACATTCCATATTACATCTGGTTCCTTTCCATGTCTTCAGTACTTTGCTTCAGCATTTATCCCTTCTACCCTCCTCTCTCACTCCACATATTTTTGGCTTCTCTCTCTCTCTGTTTTTTTTTTTTTTTTTTGTCCTTTCAGCCTATAAATTTGCACAAAGTTCTTTCATCCTGAAATGTCCTACAATTGCTACATCCTCTCTAGTTCATATCCTGTTTGTCAGTGGTCCTCAACAAGGGACTGCTTTCCTGGAAAAACAATTTTTCCATGGACGGACAGTGGGGTTGGGGAGGGATGGTTTCGGGATGATTCAAGTGCATTGCATTCAAGCTTACCTCCTGCTATACGGCCCAGTTCCTAACAGGCATGGGCTGGTCTGGTCCATGGGTCTGTGGCCCAGGGGTGGGGGGCCCCTACAATGCATATCTTTCCAACCTGTCTCTTGAAAGAGTAATCAATATGCACCATCTTCATATCCTCACTTCTTCTTGTTAGTCAGTCCTTTGCCACTTTGCCTTCGTCCTTACTGCTCAACTACATCTGCTCTGATAGAGGTGATCAGTGACTTGCTAATTGTAAAAATGCAGACCTTAATGTGTCCTCATACATAAGATCTCTCTGTGAAACCAATATTGCAGACAGTTTCTTGTTTAGGGACACTCATGCCCAAAGTATGCTACAGCGAGCATCAGTTTTGAGGGATAGGAATAGGTTTTGTGTAAAATGAAGAGTTTGGTAGTCAAATAATTTTAGGAAGCTCTACACACTGTAATCTCCTTTAAAGATTTGCAATACAAATTAGCAAGACAGTTTCACTTTAATCTGTAAAACTCATTATAAACTAAGAATACTCTTCGGAAGTGTTCCTCTTCAAACTTGATCCCTTCATTTCTGTCCTCTCCTGGCTTTCTGATTTCTCTGCCTGTCCTGTTCCTTCTTCTCTTTTCATTGTTATTTCCCAGCACTCTACTTTGACCTGCTACTCTCCCTTCTGTATATTTTCTGACGGGTGAGCTCACTCATTCTCTCTGTGGTTTTAATTAACTCCTAAATATTGATGATTCCCAAAGTAGGTCTTTGGTTTCTGAACCTCCCATGTACTTCAGACTCAAATATCGAATTTTCTAACCATGTATCTCTCCTTGGATGCTCCTAGATGCTTTCTTTACCTGGATGCTCCTCAGAAAATTGAAACTCAACATGTCCCAGATTGATGGGATTATTTTTATTTCCACCCCTCGTTTTTGTACCTGTTACTGTTCCTGATATATAGTATCAGTTAAAGGCACCCACAGAGTCACCCTCGTCAGAAAACGTAGGGACACAGTTAATTTCGGCTGTTGCCTCATTCCCAATTCAGTCAGCACTGCAAGATTGTCACTAAAGGATGACGATGTGATCAGTGGAAAGCTGGGAACAGGGGATGGGGAGTTTCTTTAACGGCAAAGGATACGGAAACCTAGGGAGATAATTAGACAAAGCAAAAGACAACAGAACAGACTCCCAGATGGGATGACTTCAGGGGCCCCAGCTCACCATGACATGCCATCTTGGCAGAGAACACATTCCACTCGGTGTAAGAATTTTGCCTGTGACATTTTTAAAGGGTATTATAGCCTGGCACCCACCCACTCCTGGCTTTTCTGGAGACCATGCCTCCAAGCCTGCCTACTCACCATGTGGATGAAGCACAGTGGGAGTGGGAAGATCAGCCGCCAGCGCTTTCCAGACAGGCTTGATATACAACTTTGACAGTTTGACCCAGGCTTTCTCCTAAGTCCCTGTGGCCCACTGCCTTCCTGATTTGGGTTTCATTTTACAACTCCATTTCTGGTGCCTTCCCCACGCTTCACTTTTATTTTCTCATGAGACACACAGTGATTGTAGGGCTTTGTAGGCAAACGGGACTTCACAGACTTGAGTTCAGACACACTGGTGTTTAAATCCCAACCCTCCCACTTCAGCTTATGTGGCCTTGGACGGGGCATTGAGAATTCTCTGTAAACTGGGGAGCTATGAGGATTGGATGAGATCATTCACATTGAGTGCCGAGCACTCGGTGCTCATTCAGCACTTGATGGCTGCTGTTGCTCATTAGGATAGACTTGCTTCCCGCTCTGGATCTCCTCTATTCCTCTCCTTCACCGTTACTGGCAAGTCACATATATAAGTAATAAAGCTCGTGATTCCACCAAAATATTCTCACACTATTTAAGAGTTTTCACATACTTTCCCCTCTAAGTGCTGGGAAGGTGTTAGAGGCAGTAAACCTGAAATTCAGTACTTACATAAAGAAAACAAACAAGGTATTTAGAGTCTCCATAAGAAAAACTGCATTTGAGTTATAAAGGCTTGAGTCTCACACATAATAAAAATCTATGAAATGTAATTGATCAAACGCAAGGAAGTGAAGAGTCATATGCAATCTGGTGGGATTTGAACTGGAGTCTTTAAACAGCCTAGGCAGAGCAAACCTGGAGCTTAGTGCACAAAGCCCTGCCCTCTGGCTATGTGATTACATATAGCAATCTGTTGTCCGTGAAGGAAGAATGCTTGCATGTACTGTTTTCCCTAATCCCACCTCTCACCTATGGCAGCTAAATTGAAAATACCGCCTTAAAGAAACATTGAATCCTGCCTAGTCAAATTCTCACGAACCAAGACTGAAGTTAATTTCCAGTTCACGATGTAAAGTCACTCTCCTATTTTTACCTTAAAGACAAAGCATATAGTGATTTTCAAGTGTTCTGACTCAAAAATGTATCTACCCCTGTTAACAGAACACTAGATATTAATCTGAAAATGAGTAAGAGTCACTTGTGATTAGCAGTAGACTGAGGGTGAAGAGGAAAGCCAGCGACTTTTGGTTTTCACTGAGAGTAAAATGTGTAGACAGTGCTGTCTCTCACCTCCTTTCCAGCTGTGTGACTTTGGAGACATTATGTGAGTGATTTATTTCCCCCCCAGTGAAAAGATTCAGGGGTCAGAAGTTCAAAGACCTAATTTCTAACGTCAAATCCATAAACTGATCGCTCAGTTTCAGTTTGCCTCCCTTGTAGAATAGGAACATCTCATTTCTTGGAGATCTTAGATTTGAAAAATATGTGTAGGTGGTTGATTAAGAGGAATCTGATTATCATTTTAAGCTAATATTTGTCCATGCCTCCTAAATGCCAAACAGTACCATATACTTTGGTGAATACAGAAGAAGGCAGATCTCATTACTTCTGTTTTGCAGATAAAGACACACAGGCTTGAGTATGGCAAGTGGCATGGCCAAGTTACACAGTTAGTCACTTCCTGAGGCTTGTCTACAATGTGGGTCTTCCGACTGCAATTTAATGCTTCTTCCAAGCATTGTGAGACTATGCTGTAGGAGAATTTGTCTACATTTATCTCCATGAAATAAGTATGTCTTATCTCATGTCAGGCTTGGTGTTTCTTTTTTTTTAATTTTTTTAAAATTACTTTATTGTTGTTCAATTACAGTTTGAATTTTCCCCCCACCACTCTCCCCCCACCCCAGCCAATCCCACCCCCCTCCCCCACTCCCACCCTCCCCCTTGGTTATGTCCATGTGTCCTTTAGAGTATTTCCTGGAAACCCTTCCCCCCACTATTCCCTCCCCCTTCCCCTCTGGCCATTGTTAGATTGTTCTTAATTTCAATGTCTCTGGTTGTATTTTGTTTGCTGATTTCTTTTGTTGATTATGTTCCAGTTAAAGGTGAGATCATGTGGTATTTGGTGTTTCTTTTTATGTTAAGCTATAGTACCCTTCCCCTTTTCCATGCTTTTAGTTTCAGGGAGGGGAACTTGAAATCACCTTTAATTTTGTTCCCCTTTTTTCCATTGCCTTTGCTGGGTTTAAGAGCTGGTTCCACTTTCCAGTCTGAGGTTCCTAATTAGTCCAATGACACAATGCAGCTAATGAGACTCTGGACATTGCAGAGTGTTTGTAGACATAAGGTATTGATCATCAGCATCGTGACTAACACTGTAATTATTGAATGTTATTTTCTCTCACCTTTAACAATCTGGCTTCTAGAAATTTCCTTCTCTTCCCTTAAGGGAACTCAAACTGTTGCTCATTTGTAACCCTGGTTCTCTCTCTGGGGCCCCGTGGTGTATGTGTCAGTTCTCATCATTTACTGTGCATTTTCCGGGTAGCTGTTCTTCCTGCGCTGCTCAGCCATAGTCTTTTCTACTGTCCCCATCACTGAGTTATTTTTGAGTGCAGATTCCACCTACAGATCTGTGTCCTGGAAAGACACGAACAAGTTCCTGCCGATTAACTTCTTTCTGTCAAGAGCATTGCCCTGATTTGGACCAACTCTTGACAGCTTCCCGTGGGCAAACATCGGCAGAAGCCTGCCCGTAGCCACAAATGGATTCAGGATCTGCACAAGGTCTAATGCTCCTTTTGGAAGTTTAAGTGAGAATGAAAACTCATCCATTCTTCTGAAACTGTTGTGGAAAAGTGAGGGAAACTTCAGCTCCCCACAGGTCATTTTGTTATTCAAAGGGAACAACAGCAAGAGCCCAGAACATCTGTTGTTTGAGACACGTTTACACAGACACTTAGTGATGCGACCGATCCAATGGTGTTTGCACGGTATTTCCAAAGACTGTATCAGGAAGGAGTATTTTTAGTCTTTGGTGAATATTGTGCATCACAGACTCATTGTTGACATCTGCCTGGTTCATAAGCAACCACAGAGATCTTTCAAAACAAAACTGTTGCAAAGGATATTTAAACCCGTAATGTCACTTGGGAATAAAATGTTCCCTTCTCTGACTGTCTTTGCTGGTGTGAAATGTACAAAATTTAAAGATTAGGAGTGAGTCAATTTAGATATTCCGAAGCACAGAAATGGAAAGGAAGCATTTTTTTCTGAATGTTATCCCTTCTGAAAGTATAGGGGGAAACTTTTCAATTTTCTTGAAGGACAATGGAAGGACTTTATACATTGTCTTCCCTGGATTCATGCAGGTGTGTCGTTGTGTACTTGGCAGTTCCATGTTGTGTGCCCTGGAATTGGATTAGACTCATATTCTGCCTCCATTGCTTCATAGGTATGTGGCCTTGGGCCAACATCTGAACCCTCAGGACTCAGATTCTTCCTCTGTAAAATGGGGGTATCGATAGTCCCCATCTCCTGGGACCGTTGTGAGGGAAAAAGGTCTTACCTACAAGCAGTGAAAATCAGCCTGGTGCAAAAAATGCTCAATAAATGCTAGCTGCTCTTTGCTGTTACATGGAAGTGAATATGCTAAAGAAGATACGAGTGGTGTTTTTTTTTTTCCTTTTAAGAGAAAGGTGCTTAACTTTAGGTGATTTTTTTGAAGTTCATAATAGATTTACATAAATGTTTGTATGAAATCATCATACTTGACTCTTGAAATTATCTGATTGAAAAATCAAAACAGAACACTCACTGCTCTTAAAACATTTCCAGACTTCTTAAGACATCAGTTTTACACCGTTTTTCAGTTATTTAGAAAACAAATGTCCAATTTTAGCCTAATGCTTGCAAAATCCATGTCAGAGTTTCACCATCTATCTACGTACTTGTAGCTTTGATACTGTAAGTCTTGGGGGAAAGCAATCAAACGTTAATGAGACATGATTTCTTTCTTTTTAAAAAGCTGGGTTAAAAAGCAGCCTAGCTCAAGACTCTTTGTTTGTATTTATGTTTTTTATTGATGACATCGATTGGTAGCCAATTAAGGAAGCAAGAACTGAAACATTCTGTAGAGCCCTTAGATCTCGGAGGCACTTTGTATATTTTTGAGACACAAAGGGTGATAGGAGATTGGCAACCACAAGTGACTCGGTGTCCACAACAATCGACAGAGTCAGAACGCAGCAGGTGTACCACACGTGCCAAGAATGCAGTAAAACAACTTGAACATGATAGTAGCTTGCGAGTGGGATACTAGAGCCGTGTCTGGCCATTGCCTAGGAAGAGGGGGCAGGAAAAACTGGCAAGACTCAATAGCTCTCGGCTACATTGAAGGCTACTACCCTAAGCCTGGAAACTGAGTACGAAGAGAGGAGCAAAAGAGCTATACAAATAGAAAAGCTGCTGTTCGATAGTATCAGTATTCCTGATGCGTCAGAGGAAAATGAATGAAAATATTCACGAGCAAAGAGAGCCTTACGACAGCTCGACTCGGTGGCTGGCCTCCGTTCGCGATTTCCACGCAGCCCATTTCCAGGATTCCAGCCTTATTTCCAAATACCTTTAAACTATACTCCAGCTTTCAAGTTGTACCTCTTTTCTGCCCTTGAAGTTCCTCTGTTTACTCTGTGGACCCCAGGTTTGGTCACCATTTTCCAGGAGAAAGTGATTGAAACACAACCGCTGAGAGCAAGGAGAGATGGAGATGAGGTGTATTTGGGGTCCCTCCTGTACACCCACATTTCTGTTCCCTTGGCTCCCGGCGTGTACCTTCCAACCATCCAGATCCGATCAGGCCCAGAGGGTCACTGATCAGCAAACTTCAGACGGTAAATCCAGGAAGCTGTGATAGGAAAGAGCCGTGGGAATCACTTAAACAATCATTAATGATAATAACAATTATAATAAAAATCACATTGGACTCTAACTTTACCGTTTTCAAAGTGCTTCAACAAATAAGCAAACCAAACTTTAGGATGCCTACAAGAGCAGAACATCAGAACGTATTGGTTGAAACTTCTGAAATGGGGAAAAATGGAATATTGGTAAGAAACTAAAAGAGGAAAGCTCTGTAATTGCAGAGATGTTAGTAACTATGTCTCTGGCCCCTTCTTGATAAAAAGAACTTATTTTTTGTTAGCATGGTTGTTTTAAGGAAGCCACAGGGCCTTGTTTTCAGAGAGGATGTTCACAGCACTTGCAGAGGCGGAGCAGAGGCGGCGAACAAGCCAGTGTTACGTAAGCTCTCAGCGAACCGGGATGCTAGGCCCCATGAATCAGCTAAAAGACGTCTGACTTTTTTCCTGATGTGTTGGTAAAAACAGAGGGAAGAGAGAAGAATACAAGGAAAGAGAAGGAAAGATTGCAACAGCTTCAAAAGTCGAAGAGCATAAGTCATTACACCTCGCAGATGTTGAAGTGTAAGCAGAGGACGGCCAACTACAGACGCAACGTGGCGCAGCAGACCGCTCGAGCGGATTCATCTTGCGTAGCGGAAACTTCCCTCACATTGATTAGCAACTCGCCACGCCCTCCTTCCCCAAGTCCCTAGCAACCACGTATCACGCTCTCCTATGATTTGGCTGTTTTAGATACTTTACATAAGTAGAATCATGCAGATTTTGTCTTCCTGTGACTGGCCTTTTTCACTTAATGTCCTCAAAGTTGATTCATGTCACTTATTGCAGGATTCTTTTTTAAGGCTGAATAATATTCCAGTGTGTGTGTGTGTGTGTGTGTGTGTGTGTGTGTGTACACATTTTCTTATCCATTCATCTTGCAATGGACATTTAAGTTGTTTCCATATCTTGGCTATTGTGAACAGTGTTGCAGTGAGCATGGGAATGCTATTATCTCTCTGATATCCTGATTTCAGTTTCTTTGGTATATACCCAGAAGTGGGATCGCTAGATCATATGATAATACTATTAATTTTTTTTAGGATCCTCCATACTGTTTTGCATAGCAGCTGTACTTTTGGCATTCCTGCCAATAGTGAACAAGGGTTACAGTTCCTCCACATTCTTCCCATGGCTTGTAGTCTCTCTCTCTCTCTCTCTCTATGTATATATAGAATCATGCAGAATTTGTCTTTCTGTGACTGGCTTTTTTCATTTAACATGTCCTCAAAGTTGATTCATGTTGCTTGTCGCAGGATTCTTTTTTAAGGCTGAATAATATTCCATTCTGTATATATTCTCTCTCTCTCTCTCTCTCTATATATATATATATAGAGAGAGAGAGAGAGAGAGAGATGGTATGTGTGTGTATATATATATATATATATATATATATAGACACCATCCTAAAAAAGTATGCAGTGATATCTCATTATGGTTTGATTTGCATCTCCCTGATGATTAATGATGTTGAGCATCTTTTCATATACCTGTTAACCATCTGGATGTCTTCTTTGGAGAAATGACTATCCAAGTCTTTAGCCCATTTTTTAACCCAGCCATTAGGTTTTGTTTGTTTGTTTGTTTTTGCTCTTGAGCTGTAAGAGTTCTTTATATATTTTGGAAATTAGCTCTTTACCAGGTACACGGTTTGAAAATATTTTCTCTCATTCCATAGGTTGCTTTTCAACTCTGTTAGTTGTTTCCTTTGCTGTCCAGATGCTTTGTGTCTATCTCACAGCATACACAAAAGTGAAGTCAAATGGATTAAAGACTTAGACATAGGACCTGAAGTGGTAAAAGTCCTGGAAGAAAGTACTGGGGAAAAGCTTCATGACATTGGTCTTGGCAGTGAATTCATGGACATGACACCAAAAGCACAGGCAGCGAAAGCAAAACCAGGCGAGGGGGTCCGCATCAAGGCTTGGTTGAATTTCATGTTCTACCTTTTCCAGTGTCTTCGCTGATGTTCTATTTTTTTCCACCTTAGCTTCTCTTCCCAAATTATACAGCTTCATCTTTACAGATGTCATTGTTTATTTAGAAGAAGCTGTGATTTTTCTTTTCCCTCCCAAGATGAGGTACATCTTTTTCACAAGGAATATTACCTTTTAAAGGCCTTCTTGGATCTCAGACTCTGTATATCTCTATTTAAACTGTGTCCTACGAAGCCTACACTCTCTGCGGGCTAGTTCACTTACCACACTCTGCCTACCTGCCTCGGCTCTGCGGTGCTGGCCGTCTGGCTGGTTCTCAAATACCACCACCTTGATCCTGCCTCAGGAGCCTGCACTCACTCTTCCCGACTGGAATGCTTTTCCCGTGGCTCGTGTGCTCTTCCCTCTTCCTCCCCACCCCACTCCTCTTGGTCAAGTATCTGCTCTCATGTCACTCCTTCAGAAAGGCCTTCCATCATCAGCACGTGTAAAATGTCCCTTAATCTACCCCTGCGTCCTCTCATCATTCGCTCTCCTTTTCTCTTTTTGTTTTAATTCCACTACTCATTCTCTACCTGTCATGAGATCATATATTAATTTGTGTGTATTTACACATAGGTTTTTATAACAAAGTTTGTCACAGAATCCTTATCTACTAGCTCTGAGGGGCTCTGGGTTAGTGGCGCATCAGGGCCCTCTTGACCTTGTGACACACCAGCTGAAGTTTCAGAGTTGGTGTATATTAGGCACTCCATAAATATTGTTGAGTGAATGAATCCCACTCACTTCATTCTCTTCTTTCACTTTATTATATGGACTTCTATAAAATACTGTAATCAAAGTTCTTTTTTCTTTAGGCAGTGTGGATGTTAGAACAGTATGACTTGTTGAGCGGCTGAGTGGGGAATGAGCTCACTAGACTGTACCGACCTGTCAAAACATTCATTGACGTTTACCACATGCTTAGCAATACCCTACTGAAATTGCATTTTGAGAACACTAAAGAGTAATAGCTGGGAGAGGTGGGATGCATTTAGTCTAATACATTCAAGGTTGGAGAATCTGCATCTATAGTTATTTGCACAAGTTAATAAGTACTTCACAGGTTGGCATCTATATTTTTAAAATACTGAGTTTCTGTACCTGTTTTATAAATAATAATATATACACAGTGGTCTGTTGTTCATGCACACATTATTTTCACTGAGACTCTTACAAAAAGTAGGTATTCTGAACAGTATGGCCAGAGCTACTCACTCCCCTTTCTAGGACTTTGCTAATTTTATTACATTTTACACTAATCCTTTCCCACTGATATGTTATAGAAATAATAAGAACAGTTAACATTTTGTGTACTTTTTGTGTGCCAGGCATTGTCCAAGCTCTTTTTATGCATTTCTTCATTTAATCCTCTCTACGCTGTTAGGCAGGTAAAAATAACATTATTCTCATCTTAGAAATGAGAAAATTGAGACTTAGAAAGGCCACACAGTTACTCAGGATTGAAGCTGTGGTCTGTCACGTTTCTAAGCCTCTGCTCCCAACTGCTTTGCAGACCACCTCCTCTACTTTCTGCCACCCTGATGATCAGAATTCTTCGGCACATGGACTCACACAGCACAGAAGTCACAGATAGTGATGTAGGAGGTCTTATAATGACCTAGAAACCCCCAGATGCATGCCCCTCATTCCATCTTTCTAAACTGACAAAAGAAAGCCAGCTTAAAACTAACATGGGAAATGAATCATTAAATGCTACAGAAATTTCTGAACCTGGCTAGCTTGGGGACACAGCTGAGGTTAATCAAGCAACTCTGGGTCCCTTTGGAGAAGAGAGAGAAGAATAGAACCCAACCCCGCCAGGCTAGAGGCCCAAGAAAAAGGAGCTGTGGCCAGAGCAAGTAGGAATGAGGTCCAGGAAAGAGCTACTTATCAGATCAGAGGAGGATTAGAAAGAATACAGAGCACCTTTATTACCTTGTATTTTCACTTTGATCTGAAGGGAAGAAGTTGGTTCTATCTCCAGACTAGATTCATTTTTTGACCTGAAGCATATTCATGCAGGCAACCTGAGTGTTGCCTTTTCCCACAGCTATTTTGAAGCTAATTAATTTATCAGGTTCTTGCCAGTGTTCCCATTCTTGTTCATAACTACCTCAAATCTTCAGCTTCTAAAATGATTTTGGTTTTGAAGTTACTTTTATTTCTTGTGGTCTGGTAGAACTTTCCTTATTTTTTTTTTTCATGTCTGAAATTTTATGGGAATACTGTGCTCTTAGATGTATTCATTTAAGTTTTCAAAAAGCATGTTGTCAGGATTACATGCCGAAGAAGTCCTTTCCCCCAGCAGCTGGCCTTATTAATGGGGTTGTTAAATCGTCCCTGGCTTTAAGGCCACCTCTTAATTCAGCAGGTTAGCTGAGGTACTAATTTTTTAAGTGATTTAAACTCCTTTTAAGATTATTTTTCCAAGTTTTTCAGAGGGTAAATTCAGACACATGGGCTTGTACAAGATGAAACTTAAGTAAAATTAGTGACACATTTAAAAAATGCATCGTAAACATTTTTACTTAAACACCATGCATTCCCACCTGCAGTAAATGCACACATCACAGTTTCATAAATCGAGGATGTTTGGGAGATGGTCTTGAGTAAGTGATCTGTGCCTAAGTTGATACGTCTTCCTTAACCTAATGTTTACTTGGTTGACTTGAGTAGGGACTCTTAAAAACTGAAATTAGCTGTAAGAACCAAAGAGCAAATGCATACATAGTATGGTTCTTCTACCGGACCCAGCAATTCAATCTACGATTTTTAATGAGTGTCTCTAAGGGCCCAGTGTTGTGGTAGGGGCCATGTAGATTCATATTTTTTAATGTAGATTTTTATTCTTGCCCTCAAAGATTAAGACCAGCGTTTCAATTTGTATGTATCTCTGATTTCAGTGACTGAACTTTTAAGTTAAGAATGGAAAACTTATCTCTATAGGTTTTTCTGAGGCCTCAGGGCTGGAGAGATCATGAAAAGGAACAGTAACACTTATGAAGTATCTGTTATGTGACAGATTCTTGACATCTGTTCCACTATTTTATCTTTGCCATGTTTATGTGAAGAATGCACTATCCCCACTTCACAGATATAAAGAGATGGGTTCAGAGAAGAAACTTTCTCAAGGAAATTCAGAGGGTCATTGAGTCAGAATTTGACTGCAGGCTCAAACTTATTCTAAAACCCTCTTCTTTCCAGTACATTTCACATCCAATCATAAAATATAAAATTAAATAAAGTTTTGATAGCTGTTTAATAGAACCAGTGCAGGTGGCCGAATAGAATAATTAGGAATTTAAAATAGCGATTTTGCTTTGACTCCTTGCCTTATTTAACTGTCTGCAGCTACCAGTTACCCAGATAATCGTAAAGAGTCTGAATGGCTTTAGGTTCTGCTTTAGGTTCTGTGGACATAACCCTGATGCGGTTTCACTCTGACTCTAATTATACTTAATTTCAGGTTTATAATAGCTCCTTGTCTGGTTGGTGCCCCAGAGGGGATGCTTTCAGTTGTGTGTGTTCAGTGGTCCTCGGAGCCACACAGCTGTGCTCCCCTTTAAGGGAACGCCATTCAGGAAAGTCAGGCTTACAGACACACACAAGGAAATAAGGATTTTCTGAGAGAGCCACTCTTCTTTCTTAAAGGTGTTTACCACAAATTTCACTTAATTAGTAAGACCCTCTAGCTTGTTTAAAATATTACTTTAATACGTGAATGTGAATTATACTTCTTTTTTGGAAATTTATCTGTTATTTCAGATCTTCTAAAACTTTGGGAGGAAATATAATAACATGTTGCCCCTACTTCTTTTCCAACTTCTGAAAAAACATTTTGACTGGTAATTAGATAACATTTATTTTCTATATATTATACATGAAGAAGTTTAAACTGTAATTGTGTGCAATTTGAAGGAAATGTTCTTTCGATGGAATGAAGATTGACCTACTCAGGAACATTCAAATGTACAGGGGTACACACTTTTATGATAATATTTTATCATTTTGAAAACTTATTCTTAATAGACCCCTACATTACTTTTCAGTAAAGTGGTTTCATTTTCTTTAACAACCATTAATAGCTATTATCGGTAAAAAAAAAAAATAAGGCTTTATATAGATCATTAAAGTACATTTAAGTAATTTAAAATTGACAATTAAATCAGCGTGGCAACGCATTATCATAAGTTGGATAGGTCTGCCTTTTTCAGAAGTGCTGAGAAGAAAGGACCCTTTGTAAGACACTCCACTACAGACTATTCGTGCATTTTAATTGATCACAAAGAGCACATTATCTCCATATATGTGCTTGGTAATCATCTTGTACAAGTTTCCTTTTGTGAGGATCTTGAAGCTGTGTGTGGGAGTTTGGTTCATGCCGGAAAGACTGTCCTTGGTGAGATTTGGAATGACCAGTGGCTACCTTTAAACCTTTCTCTTTGCCAGTGTGATAATATATATAAAATATTAATCATCAAAGCTTTCCACTTCGAAAGCCTAGATTCCTCATTTTCTCTTTCCTCCATCTCGCTAAAGAGGTTTGAATGTGTACTAGGAAGGCCACATCTCAATGTTACCATGACAATGGCTATACTGTTGGGGGGATGTTCCATTCCTGTCAAATGGCGTTGCCCTTATCCGGTCAGACTGTTAAAGAAGCATGCAAACTGTGTTTGTCAAATTTGGGCTCTTTTTCTTTGTCCTAGGAAATTTGTGGGCTTAGTGTGTAGAAATTATAGTTGAGATCAAAATACAGAAACATAATGTGATTTGAAAGGGAATTCTAATCATTCATAAAATTTTCTTCCTCAGGTAGAATTCCAAAAACTTCATAGATAATTGATTAACTCCCGTTTTTCGGTATTTCCTCATGTCAAAAAATAACAATGTAACTATCCATTTAGCATAAACCTTAAAAAACAGAGTAGATTCTCTGCGTATGTCAAATATAAAATTAAAAAATTAAAAAGAATAATTTCCATGTAATAGTGAATACTCTAAGATAGGTCAAAGTACCAATAGAGCTTTTTCCCTCTAATATCTGAAAAAGATATTTTATAATATGGACATAGTCAAATTTTATGTGAGGTTGATTACTTTTATAAAGATTTATCTGCTATAAAGATCTTCCTGCTATTGTTTAATTTATAGATTTTATGGATTTTCATGTGAGATAAATGCCTTACATAAATGTGGAAGGGATGATGGGTGATTTTTAAGTACCAGAGGTTTTACAATATTGAAATTAGTTAGATATTGATACCCAATAAGTAGAAATTAAATTTTGATTTAGCTAGGAAGGGGAAAGGAGTCTCAAAATGACTATTTTATATTGTAGTATAGTTCCACACAATAGCTACTCAGTGATTTTTTAAAAATTGAATTAATTCAAGAGGCTCAAACCACACTTAAAGTGTAACGGGTAATTCAACAGACGCGCCCCCCCCCCCCCCCCCACCATGCCTACCTCACTGCACTGAGGCCAGACTCGCTGGCAGGAATGTGTGAAGCAGTCAGCACCACATGTCACGTACTGCCATTGCCGTATAGAATGGGTAATATGAATATATAAAAGGGGGAACACAGGACCCAGAGGAGGCTCTGAGGACTTCCAGCTGTAGTAGGAAGGCACAGATCCAAGGGGTAACTGATGTAAACATTAAGAGAATGCTGTAGAAGTATATAAATTATTTATTTTATGGGAAGAAGCCAAAAGTCAGAGATTTTTCTGAAGGTCAGCCATGGACAGACTTCTTGGCAGAGGTGATCTTTAATTTTCAAATTCCACCATCTCAATTGATTCTGTTACTTGAAACATGATTGAAGGCATTAACGAAAGAAATCAAGATTGGCAAGGCTGTAGAGACTCTTCAGTGCAAAAACCAGGTAGCAAAATGGCTGATAACTTTAAGATATCTGATCAGTCAGTAGTGAAAACATCATAACCAATGTTCAAAGATTTCCCCCCACCCCATCTCTGGTAGAGCACCAAAGCCTCTCTAATTCAAAGTAGTCTTTCCTAAAATTGGAGAAGTTCCCAAATGTAAACTAATTGTTATAAATATTATAATAAACTAAGGCAAATATGTACTTGGTTGAATGAAGTGTGTTAAGTGAAAACATGTCAGAACAAGGCTAAATTAACTGTGTTTCCTAAACTTTAAAATGTCAAGTTACATCATTTA
>VMDR010022038.1:0-16459 GCA_007922815.1 Macrotus californicus
CTGTAGAAAATGCCACACATCCATAATTTGTGCTAATGCTTGGCTTCTTTCATTCTTAACAGAGTTGGCTTTTTAGTCTCCCTAGTCTTGAATGACATGTTTGTTGTGTAAATGGCACTTCTTTTAGGATATGAGCATCTTTTGTCTAACACGATCTGTTACAATGACATGTGGAACAACTCTCCATATTTTTTTAGGCCAGTATTAATTATACCACATGTTTTTCATTTGCATGGGTCTAGGATTAATAAGTGTACATCTGAATATATAAATATGCAAAATAAGCTGTTATCAAAGGAAAATAACCACATAAGTACAGATTTAGAGTAAAATTGTGCATGACTTTTATTACAATTAACAGAGCATTTACAAACTCAAGAATATATGAAGCATAATTATTGTCTGTAATACATCTTGGATGTATATTGTTATTTTCTCAAATTGTTATAAACTATAACAATTGGACCCCTCTCTTAAATAAGTGTTTATCAAGCTCCTATTTTACAGGAGCTGAAGATACTGAAGATGTATTAAATAAAAAGGAGAGGAAATTATTTATTCCTTTCCTAAACCCCTCCCCCAAATTTATTTCATTTAGACATATACAGAAGAAATGTTAAAATACTGATGACTTTTTCAAAAGATTTTATTTATATTTTTTTTAGGGGGAGGGAGAGAGAGAGGGAGAGAAACATCAATGTGTAGTTGCCTCTTGAGTGCCCCCTACTGGGAACCTGGCCTGCAACCCAGACATGTGCCCTGACGGAGAATTGAAAAGATGACTCTTTGGTTCACAGGCCAGCACCAATCCACTGAGCCACACCAGCCAGGGCAAAAAACTGATGACTTTTGATCCCAGTCTTATCTCCTACTATCTCCATCCTCTTCCATACTCACCTTGCTCACCTGCTCCAAGTGCACTGGCTTTGCTACTACTACTTTAAAATTCCAGCACTCTTCTGCTCTTTATTTCCACAGTTTGGCTATTGCAGCAAATAACGCTGCTATGAAGGCGGGGACGCACGTATATTTTCAAGTTAGTCTTTTCATTTTCTTTGGGTAAATACCCAGAAGTGGAATTACTGGGTCATATGGTAGCGTTATTTAAATTATTTTGAAGAGCCTCCGTACCGTTTCCTGTAGTGGCTAACCAGTTTACACTCCCACCAACAATGCACAAGGCCCTTTTCCCCATATCCTTGCCGGCATTTATCTCTCGTCTTTTTGATGATAGCCATTCTATCTGTTACTGCTTGCAGAGGTTTTTTGTGTAATCTGAATAGAGGTCCTGATTTACTTGTATGTCTAGTAAGTGCCTTCCAGTCCATGACTTCCTTTTTCATTCTCCTACTGGTGTCTTTTGAGGAACAGGAAGTCTCAAATTTAATGATGCCTCTTTCAGTAGTAACCTGTTGCAGTGTAACTCCTTACCATAAAAATTTGTAGCTTAAAACACTGTAGTATTTATTCTCAATTCTGCATTTTGGAAAGGCATGTTAGTCTCTGGTAGTTGGACTTCTCACCTGGCAACCTGCTTCTCAGAGAGCACTTTGTCCTGCATATTCTCTTAGTTAAAGCACAGCACCACTTTGTACAAAGGCAGGTGCACGAAGATCCTCATTGTGACATAGTTTGTATTAGCAAAATGCTAGAAGTGAATGCCCACTGATATGAGGCTCATTATTTCATTTTATAAATGTACAATAAACATATTCACTCTGCTGCTGTTAAAATAATTGAGGTAATTTGATGACATGGATTGAAGCAAAATATGTACTGTATTTTTACTGAAAATAGAAAACTGCATGAGAGGAAACATGTATGTGAGTGTGTGTGTACAAAACATGATTTCATTTTTCTTAAAAGTATATTTATGCATATTCATAGGCGAACTATAATAAGCTGCAAAAATAATGTTTGTATATCAAAAAAGAGCCCTGTAGAATCTCACATAGAAAAGAATCTTCCCTTTTGTGCTCCTTTTATTATATGCATATTTTAATTTTTCATTTGAATATTACTAATAAAAATATGTAAATGTAACATTTTGACGTATCAATGTTAGGAAGTAAATAGTGCTAAAAATAAGGTGAGAATCCCAGTAGAATTACAACATAATCAGAAACACCCTCTAGCATAAATACATTCTGACAGAATTTTTAAAAATGGTTTCAGAAACTTAACAGAGATATTTGGAAACAGCATAGAGATGAACCAAAATTTACACTGGGTATGCACAAACACCTCCAGGGAAGCTGGGTAAATGTGCTGCGGAGTGTGGGACGAAAACGAAAGAGGAAGTCACTGGGACAGCGTCTGTCAGGAGTGCCGTATTCCTGCTTTCATTTATCGGGGACATTTAATCTCGACTTAATGACTCCAAAAGAACCACCCAGCCTTGGGTTCTACGTGCCACATTGTTTCACAGGGAACTAATGAAGATGTAAAAAAAAAAAAACTATATTTGAGACATTCATGGTGTCTATTAGTTTACATGTTATGTAACATAATCAAAATACTAGTATTTTAAGGGGTTCTGATGTCAACTTCCAGTTTCTCTATTGGAATCTGGTGTAAATACAGGCCAGTCTTGGGGATTTTCTAGTTGTATTTTCCATCTTTCTCTACCTTGTAATCTAATTATGTTTTCCGATTCACCCCTGAAGTCATCTTCATTAACCTGTAGGACCCTTTCCTGCTGCAGAGCACACCGAGAGCTTTCTGTTCATCGCAGAGACTTTAATTACTGCACACCTGATTTCTGAGTCAGTCTCACATGTCAGCTCTGTGAAGATTATAAAACATTTGTTTTTCTCCTTGTTCTTGAAAATTTTTCCAATGCGTAGACATTAATACTGGTGAGATCTCTAGGGTCTACACAGCTTTAGTAATATAGATTGCTCTAAAAGATTTTGTATTTCATTCGATCAGCTTGGGGGCTGGGGTGTGCTAGTGATAACTTTTTTTTTAAATGTGAGAAACCTGAAATGACTCAGTATTCAAATAAAATTAGTAAAAATGCAATTTTGAAAAGTAGCCAAAGCCAGAAGTTTAGCCTGGGAACAGGGCTTGTAGGCCAGGCAAGGCAGGAAGGGCCCCGTGGGCATCTGCCTGCCCGTGGGCCCAGCCCTCTGTTACAGCTGCATCACAAGCAGCTGAGCCCCCTGCTAGGTCCCACTGAACAGTTACAACATGCTAGGGCTTGACCCTTTTCTCTGGAATCTCCCTCTAGAGTTGGGTGGGAAGAAGAAAGGGATAGCCTTTGGAAAGAAAAATGTTCATATTCTATAGCTTTCAACTTCAGAAACTCTGAGCCAGCAGCTACATGTTGCAGAGGTTTTGATTAAAAGTTTAAGGAAAAAATCAATACTTTCTGATTCCTGTGATCCTTTGTGATGGCGATAGCATTGCATGCACTTGCTTTATGATGAATAAAGTTATTATTGCAGCTGAGTGAACCAGGAAAATCTAGACCCAAAAAGCCAGATCTAAATTATGAAATAAAGTAAAATGTCACAATGAACATTCACTTTTTTATTGCTTCATGTATTTTGCTTTCTGTACTAAATATACAGCATATGAAATCATAAATGTCACGTCTCCTCTTTACTAAGAAGAACATGCTCTGGCTCCATACTATTGAAGAGGAAATTAGCAAAATGGCAACATTGCCGCTGTAGTTAAAATGAAGAAACGGCATTCAATGCTGCCTTTCTTTGTTAATGTTGACAGCAGTCTATGCTTTGGTTACATTATGTTGCACATGTGGAAAACAATGACAGTAAGAACCAATGGAAATAATAAATTAATGAATAAAATGATTATGCTGCGATGTTCAAACACAAAGGACAAAGGCAAATGTAGGACCGACATCTTCATGAACTATGCAGCCGTTCACGGAGGCACCTAGGGAATGAAACGCCTCGTTCCGAACTGTATAACCACCCACGAGCATATCACGCACACAACTGAGGAAGATGTTCCTTGAGGCATTGGTGTAAACACTTCAGTCCTGTGCTCGGTCCCTGGAGTGAAGTGAGTATAAGAAGCAATGCAAAAATGTGTTTCGTCCCTGGCTCCTGAGAGTGTTTGTCCTTTTAGCTTATTTGTTTGGGGCAACTTATGTCAAGGGGGTAAAGGATAAAAAGAACAGGAATAACTGAAGCCATTAATAGAATACTCAGTTCTCACTTTCTATTAATATTTGTCTATACTTTATCAGTATCACATTCTGTACCATCTGTATTTACGTGGCAGTAATAGAATAGCCAAAACTACGCTCTCTGTAAAAACCAAATGAAAAAAATATCTTGACAAAAAGAGGAGCCCAATGCAGCTCTGAGGATGAAACAAATCAGTGAAAATCTCTGATTTTACGAGCCTTTCGAATTTTAAAAATTAATAATGTTTACTGTTGCATCAAGGAAAATCTTAACTGCCTTTTTTAAAAAAGCAAATGCACGGCGATGATGAACCAAACAGTGACTAGTGCCCTTTGAAGCTACGGCCTCGGTTCCTGCTAAGGAGCCAGCAGTTTGACCCATCTGTTTTGTCCTTCCTCGGGGCAAAGGTGACCAAGTTGGGGCAGTGGTGGCAAATAACATCTTATTATTTTTTTTGTCAATAGTTTGGACCTTACAACCCCCTGAAGATTTTCAGGGAACCCTGGGTTCTGCCCAACGTTTGAGAACCTGTTGGTGGATTGGCTAACAGTGGGCGTGAGGGAGCTCTCCCGCCTGGGGTGACCCCAGCCCTGAGCATGTGCTGCCCCTTCCTCTTACCTCCCTCATCTGTGACCTGGAGGCTCGAGCAGTGCTTGCCAGACAGAGCAGGAAGATTAGAACCACAGCTGATGCATGAACTACTCATTTTTTTTAGCTCTTAGTACTAGTATTGATAAATATACCACCTGTTTATTAACTTGGTAAGGGAAGATATTACGATTCCATGAATGAATTATGCTGTTATCTTTAAAATATTTAATAATTTAAACTTTCCACTTCTGTGAGCCACTTTTCTCCATGAGACAAAAAAAATAACAGTTTACGGGAAAGTGCTTTTCTAACAAACCTATCCAGTTGGGCTCCAATTATTATTATTTTTTTGGAAAAATAAGAATTTTTCTCTTCACATATAGCACTTAAGGCACTTTTATTATTGATGGGGTTTTTCTTTCCTATCTCTTTTTTAATTACAATATATTCGGCATACAACGCTGTATAAATTTAACTCAGGTGTACAACATGTTGATGTATTTATATATTGTGGTATGGCTGCCACTGTGGTAATAATTAGCACCTCTCTCCATGTTCAAGGGCTCCCTGTGCTTCACATCCTTCCACCCCTTGTTATTTCTCGTCTTCCTGATGACAGCCCTTCTGGCAGGTGTGAGGTGACTTCTCCTGTGGTTTTGATTTGGACTTCCTGATGATCAGTGATATTGAGCATCTTTTCCTGTGCCTTTTGCTCATTTGTATGTCTTCTTCGGAGACTGTCTAATTAGGTCCTCTGCCCATTCTAAAATATGATCGGGTTTTTTTTGTTATTGAGTTATAGGTGTTCTTTATATATTTTAGACATTAAGCATGTATCTGATATATGGTTTGCAAAAATTTTCTCCCATTCCATAGGTTGACTTTTCATCTTGTTGATTATTTCTTTTGCTGTGCAGAAGCTTTTAAGTTTTATTTACTCCCATTCATTGTTTGTTTTACTTTCATTTTTCTTGTTATATCCAAAAATCTACATTTCCCTCTAAAAATATTATGGTGTTGGGTCATATGTCTAAGTGTTTGATCCGTTTCAGTTCAATTTTTGTGAGTGGTGTAAGCCAGGGGTCGAATTTCATTGTTCTACCTGGATCTATTCAGCTGTTCCAGCACCATTTGTTGGGAAAACGATTCAGTCCCCCATTGGGTACTTTCAGCTGCTTGCTGAAAATTAATTTTCCATACATGCAGGGCTTCATTCTGAGCTCCCTATTCTGTTTCACCAGTCTCTGTGCCTGTTTTCATGCCAGTGTCATGCCGTTTTAATTGCCGTGGACTTGTGGTGTGCGGCAGTCTCCTTGCCTGTGGTCTGGCACTCCAGTTTCGGTGCCCTGCAGTCAGCCACGGCCTGCAGTCGTGAGTGGCAAATTCCAGACACACAATACACAAGCTGTGAATTGTACCCCGTTCTGAGGAGCATGATGGAATTCTGCACCATCACACTCTGTCCGGCCCTGACCTAACTCACCCCACTGTACATGCCCCTTCACCTGTTAATCACTCTGTCACCATCCTGGTTATCAGACCCACTGTCACAGCATGGTAGTGCTTGTGGTCACTCGTTGTGACCCTTGTCTTAGTGGCCTCGAAGCACAACACAGTGATGATGGCAATTTGACATATATATATGCGTCAGCACTGCCCACAGTATTCAGCATCCACCAGGGGTCTGGGAGTATATGCCCCTCAGTAAGGGGGAAATGCCGTATTTGAAATCAGGAAATGTGATGCCTCTGGCTTGGTTCTTACTTAGATTGCTTTGGCTATTTGAGGTCTTTTGTGGTTACACACAAATATTAGGGAAAAGAAATCCTGTGTCTGTGGAGAAAATGCCATGGGAATTTGACCGGGATGTGTGTGAATCTACACATGGCGTCGAGTAGGGCAGACTTTTAACCACACTTCTCTTTTCATAAGGCTGCCAAGGCTGTGGAAGACACAGCGATGAAAGGGTTGCATATGTGTGCCCTGGGCGCACACGCTGCTGCTCCTGCTCCCCGTTTCTTCGGGGCCCCGGGAGCCCACGTCATTGGAGATGGGCCCGTAGTTTGCATACATTCTTTGAGGCTAACGTGAAATCTTTTTCTGCCCTCGCAAGCGAGCATTTCTGTACCCAAGTGCGAGGCTTTTCATTATGCTTCTAGGACATGGGATAGATGAAAAGAACGGGTATATTCTGAGAAAAACAGCTAACTTAGTCCTGCCATTGTGTAAAGGAAAGCTCCTAAGAATAATTTAACTTTTCTGGTATTCTTATTGGAAAGCAGTTGTGTCATTGCGACTCCCCCAAAGTTGTCAAGTTTCACAGATTTGATTAAGCTGCCACAAAGAAGGAACTGGGACAAACCTAATTGGATTCTGCTTTATCAATCAGTCTGGAACTCTATGCGAGTTTTCAATTCAAGTATCACAGATAATTTGCTACCAAAAAGAAATTGTCTTTGACTCGACATTAAGACAATCCATGTAATTCACTATGCTGTTTGCCTGTTTAGGAAACCGAACGACGTGCTAGCGGAACACCACCAAACATTGTCACAGCGCTGTCGCTTCCGTTTTAACACAGTAACGTCCAAGTGCAGGAGGAACAGGACTCGGCACAGCCATGAGATTTGGTTTGCTATAAATGAAGCGTTTGTTCTAAGCAACCATATTGCATTCGATGAGACAGTATGTATCTAGTTCTATTGCATAGCTCCAGCTCCAGCTTCACAAATGTGTTCATTGTAATTCAAATGATCACGTAGGCACGTGTATTTGAAAGAATAACATTTTGGTTTTGTATGACCTCAATTATTGTTACACTTTATTGCAATATTTACCTTTGTTGAAATCACAGGACTACACGTATCAAAACTATTTCATAAATAAAGTGTAAAAGAATTTATTTAAACATATAAATATTGAAATTTTTACATACGACCATCAAATTGCTTCAAGAAGAGCAAAATTATCACTCAATCAATAACTTATAGGCCTTGGCTGGGTAGCTTAGTTGGCTAGAGCATTGTCCAAAAATGCCAAGGTTGCAGGTTTGATCCCTGGTCAGGGCACATAGAAGCAGCAACCAGTAAATGCATAAATAAATGGAACAACAAACTGATGTTTCTCTCTCTAAAATCAATTAAAGTAAAAAAATTACAAATAATATCTTTTCCAGAATTACGGCTTATATTCTTGTGTGGGGTGTATACATATTTATAATATATACAGATATTCACTAAGTTAAATTGCTGTTTCTGTTTTTGCCCTCACTATTCTATATAACCCATACATTTCTTTTTTTGCTTCAAAAAAAAAAAAACAATTTAAACTTAAGATGGGAGAACTGTATTTGATTAAATGTTGTGATTTCTTGATAAGCAAATAATTGGCTTTGCTGCTAGTACCACTTCTCTGTCTATTAATTTCCAAACAATTCTTTAAAGCTGAACAGAATTGTTTCTTGCTTTGCATTGCTTTTCAATATTGTCAGAAATGTTTCATAATGAAGAAAAAATTACTTTGGTAAGTTTTTTTATTACATTTCATGTACAGTCCATTTTAATGAATTCTATTTAACTATTAATTTCAAAGACTCAGCTCAACAATAATTCTGCTTTCCTCATTATTGCTGGTATATAAATTCATCGTTATAGCCAATATTTTTGCTTCACAAAGATGCATCTTCAAAAAAAAATACTGTGTTTCTTTCAGAGAAGCAGTGCCCATTCCTGCAATAAATTCCAGGCCCAGAAAGCAGTCATTCACAGGCTGAGAGTGTATTTCATCCACAGTGTAAACGTCACGTGCTGTGGCATCTGAGGTCAGGCATTCTATGAACACTGAAATTACAGTATATGACACTTGATATGCTTACACTAAATTGAACAATGCATAAAGACATTCATTTTTATAAAACAGAAAAATTTGAATAGTGAATTGAACTTTCTCTTTGCTATTTTCATCACTGAAATCAATTTTTGCTCCGCAGTTTTGTGAAGGTCTTCAGAGCACGGCATATATTTGTTGCATCTGACACTAATGGACTGAGGAGTCCAGCTCCAAGCCCAGCCTCCCGGGGGACATGTCAGGCCTGACCTTAGGCAACTGCACGGGCTCTGCCTTGCAGGCCTCGTGGGGAAAGCCACCATCTCCAGGACAGATTGCGTGCCCAGCCCAAGTATCAGAAATTCTAGCGGGAGTTACAGTTGAGGACTTGAGGCTCCTTAGGCCAGCCAAGCTCATGCATATCTGTATTCCCAGCCTAGGCACGCCCTTCAGAGTCTCTTTATCAGGAGGAGTTGGCTGAGGCACTTTGCAAGCATCTCTGCAAGACCCCTTAGTGGGGACCTTGACTAGGATACTTGACTCCCTCTGGCTCAGTGCTCTTCACTCTTAGACTACACCCCCCACCAATCCCCAAGGCCCGTGGGTCCTTCAAAGGGCAGGGGCCTTCTATTCTGTTTGGGGCTCCTTGACAGGTAGACGGTGATGCCCCCTGTGTGCAAAGCCATCTAACCCTGGCCTTGCTGCTCGATGTGCAGAAATGGAACAGTGGGGAGCCATCATGTACTTTGATCTCTGGTTACTCTGTTACAGTGAGTAAGTAAGGGCTTGACTGTTAACGTTCAGTGTGGCTTTTTGTCCTCTCTTCGACTGCCTTTGCACCCGCGAGCTCCATGTAGTCCAGAACTTCATCTTTCATTTGATAGTTTGCCTTGAACAGCTTTTCTTTCTCGGTGTTGTTTATTTATTTTTCTTTTAAAAAATTTACTGGAGTGACATCGGTTAGTAAGAGTATATAGGTTCCAAGTCCACATTTCTATGACGCATCATCTGTATACTGCACTGTGCACCCACCTCCCAAAGTCACATCTTCCATCACCATGTATCTGACCCCTTTATGCTTTCCTGCCCCCTTGCCCTGCTCCCCAGTGGTAACCACAGCACTATTGCCTGTGTCTATGAGTTTGTTTTATATCCTACATATGAGTAAAATCATACGGTCCTTAACTTTCTTTTACAAAATTAATGACATGTCACTTGGCCTGTTTGAAAATAACAACATGGAAACAGTCATGGAAACCGTCTTCAGGATATCACACTGATGCTGCCGAGGCAGCATTTCCTGTGTGCAACATTGTTGCGTTTGCTTTCCATTACGGTGTTTTAAAACATGTGGATTTGTGTGATAACAATGCTATATTCACGCCCTCCCAATTAATGTAATCTAAATGTTGAATCTTTCTTCCTGCCACTTTAGGTATCAAATTAATCTCTTCAGAAAGAAGTTATTATCCAAGCTACATTAGTAAGAGACCAATATTATGTGCAGGAAAACACAGTTCCATTCTCTAATAGATGCCTAACTGGGGAGTTGAGCACCAGAATCAAGTGAAGCATGGAACTGAAGTATATAGCATTTCCATGTGGAGTGCATTATTTATAAATAAGAGTGATAAATGCTGCCTTGACGGGGAGCTCACAAAAGCTTAGCTGAACTTTGAGCTGTTAGTTTTTCTTCTTTTTTGACAATGGAAAAGTCAGGACAGTGGATTGGTTATCCCAGTGAAAAAACTCAATGAGCATGAGACTTGATTCTGGTAAAGTTTGATTTTCGGAAACACACCACAGATATTGTTCAATTTAATGAAGCATCTGTGAACTACTGATAAACTAAAGCAAGTTTCCAGGCACTGCTAAGTTCCACGGATAAGCTGAATCAGAAAGATAGCGCTGGTAGAAATGAAATGTTGGATAAAAAACAGCTGCTTTGTATAACATCTGACTGACCAATCGTGGGTTGCTGAATTCTTCTACTGTTTTGAAAAAAAAAAAGTATTGGAAAAGTTTCAGCCTCTTTAGCTTTGTACCCTATTTCTAGCTGGGCTGAGTGTGTCAACACTTCTGACTTGAACAGAGAGGCTCCGGCACCACCACGTGCTCATGCACTGTAGCACAGGATGCTCCGGGAGCAGAAGCGATTGCTCTGCCTTTCAGGGAGCGGGAGTGGAGCGTAATCTGACGTCCCTGGGAGGAGAAGGGCTGCTCAGATTCACAATCGAACTGTAGAAATGTTTATAGTTCTGGAGATGGTCATGCCTATCTGTTGCGTATCAAGCCCGTCTGCTTGTACTTGGACAGACTAAAATACACAGACATTTGGGAAACTCAGATCCCTTCACTTAGAACCCAGACATCGTCAGCTCATGTTCTGTTCACCCTCTTTATTGTCACTGCGGTCCCTGCTTTCTTCCTTGGTTTCCCCTCCGTCCTCTCTAGGGCAGGCGGACCTGTGTTGGGCTGCAGCTCTCTGTGCCCTTCTGGAAGTGCCGGTAGGGTTAGGGAAAGGAAAGTGTGTCGACTGTGACTGTATTCTAGGAATATGCCTAATTCTTGATGAAGATAGCTCAAAACATAGTGTTTGTTTTGGTATCTCAATATGAGGAAGCCATTTGAACCATTGAACTTGCTTATATCAAATTAAGTGTCTAGAGGAATGCTAAATAGTACGTAATTAAATGCTCATACTGTTTGGAGCACAGCCCATAGTTTATACAGTGCTTCATAATGTACGAGGTTAAGAATCTGGCCAGTCTAAGCGGATGTTCACCTCCCTAATCTCTGCTCTCTCACCTGTCACCAGAGCCAGCGGGCCTTGTCCAAGCCAGCCTGTCCTCCTTACTCTTTTTACACTCTCTCACCTCAGAGCACAGGAGTCTGATGCTGGTCCTATCACCTCAGGGCACTGAAATAGGAGGGAGATCGTTGCCATTTCTGCCCTATTGCAGCTGCCCATTGGTGGGCCATGCTGTTGTTTGTCACTGTCTTTAGCCAATACTTTCTGGCCATTGATAGGGACCAACATGTGGCAAGTATAAAATGCTAGCTCTGTCTCGAGGGGGAGTCCTGAGCCTCTTTTGAAAGATCTGACAGTAGTTTCTGTACCTAGGTGTGCTGTTTCTATGGCAACTATAGTAGTGCTTGACTGGGGTTGAACCAGTTTTACCCGCCATAAAGCCTTGGAGGATCGATCTTCTGTTCCTAATTTTTAAGGCTCATTTTAAACTGGAGGCACATAAACCCTCTTGCATCTCAGAAGTCATCTCTCCATGCCAATTAAAGAACACCCTAAAAGTTCTACCAAATATCTTGTTTCACATGCATAGCCCTTTAAAAACACTCTGGCGTGATGAAGCCCATGAACCGCGGTGACATCACTGAGGACGTTGGCTGTGCGGTGTTAGAGGCAGATGCACAAGCACTGCCAGGAAGCTTCAATGAGCCATTTAATTTTCAAGAAATGCCTTAAAAAAATTATAGTTGATTGGAAGGATGACTGATGTAAGGAATTAGAACACAGAAGTGTGTGAGCGTGCACGTGCATGCTTGTGTGTACAGAGACCCCTCAAGAGATCTGTCACTTTCTCACTCCATTGTGTTTCCCAAACACCGATTCTTAAGCTAACTGGGAAGTCAGTAGTGAAATACTACTGCCTTGATTGTTTTCTATTTCAAAGGCAGGGCATGTGGAGTTCTCACTGAATTATAATGTAAATTGAAGATGTGGCATATAAATTTCTGAGATATTACTAAATGCTTCAAAGAAACTCGAATGTGAAGGAATGGATTTTGAGATGAATAAATTTATTTCCCACTCTAGGTATATTAAAAAAGAAAAGATCTATTATGATGACAGTTAATCTTCTATCTTAGTGGAAGACCTTGTGGAGGAATAAATGAAATGTCCTAAGTTTTGATCAAATAAAGTATGCACATGACTTTTTAAAAAATGAAACATATTTACGTGACATGAAAAGGCAACTGTCCCTTCCCTATTCATTTTCAGATTCATTTTCTGTTCCTTGCAGGAAAAAAAATACTTTGAACTCTCTTAGATCTTTTTCTTGAAACCTAAAATAATACATTTTATCTAAAAAAATGTATTCTCTTACAGATATTTCTTAATCAAGTTAACCATTATTTAAAGATGTTCTGCTTTGGAAAAAATGAGGATATAGCTCAGCTACAAACTTCCTTATCCTTCCTGCCTCCCCCCAGCCCCACCCTTCCAATGTAGTTGTCATTATCTGTAATTACTCTCTTTAAAGCCTTTAAGTAAATTTACTTGGTAAATACATGTAACATATTTGCATACCGATTATTTATTCCATAAATTATGCAGAGTATCATGGCACACACTGCCGGCGGTGTATATAGCAGCCATTACCGCCTCTCCTGCTTGGCTTACAGAGTGATAGTTTCTACTGATCTCCCCTCCACCCTTGCATTGTTTAGGATTATCCCATGTAAGGCTGCTGCTTACAGCTACAGCTGCCCTTGTGTAATAAACCATTAATATACTAAGGCTGGGGAAACAAAAAGCAGAGCCAGGTTCCTGGTACCATGAATAAGTCCCCAGAAAGGCTCAGGGAATAGTTAACTCCAAACACCTTTGGTTCCTGCACCTCCAACCTCAGCCACCCAGGGGTATTCTTACTTCACTCACCGCTTTGGCATATGTTGAAGATTACTAGGTGCATTATGCAAAATACCACTTTCCTTGTAACTCTTCTATTATTCTAAGAGCCTGAAGATAATCAGGGTACCTTTTAGGAGAGAGATTAAGAGCTAAAAGACAATTAGGATAATTTTTTTAGAAAATTCTGTCCTCCCCTTTAGAAAGTAATCTTATATTCCAAAAATTAGTGGTAAAATAGGCTATACTTCCTATGGCTAGGAAAATCTTAAATCTCATTCATTGGTAGCACAGTTCTAACGACTGTAAAGCAGAGACAGATGGCCCTTCATTACTCTACGCACAGGACAGTCTCCTGGATATAAACCCTACAGCAGATGGTTCAGGAGCTCTATTAATGAGAAACAAACCAGCAGAGATGTTCAGAATAGGCTCATTATCTTATTAAAGGGGAATTAAGCCATACCAAGCATTTATGGAAGCAAATATTAAAGAGTTCATTACATACCTGGAAAAAAAGTACAATTTTTAAATGTTTTAAATCATTTTCACATGCCTTGCCTATTAAAGTTTACAGACTATTCTAATCTAAGGTTAAGGAACAACAAAAAGAAACCTACATTGGATTTCACTGTGAACTCCTCGAGACCCTAGTGTGCCGTGCTACACAGCATTTCCCATTGGGCGGCTAAGGCCATGAAAATTACATGCAAATTATCAAGCACTGCCGTCTAAAACCCCAGCTTGCCAAATCCTGTAGCTAAAGTTGAGGGTTTGTTCAGAATTGTGTCACGTCCATCGGGTTGTTCACTTCTCTTCCTCACTATTTAAAAAGCAAGCCACTTAACTGCAAATCGCAGGACACCTGTATTTCTGCAGCACACGTGTAAGTCCTCGTAAGAAAGTGATAGGTAGCGTCTGGGCTAACCTCGACCACCTTGTCCAATAGGTGGAGCAAGTCTAAAGACAGGAACCAGTTTCATCCCTAAGTAATAAGTTGTAAAGTCATCCACATTGTCACAAAGCACTTATAAGAAGTTAAAGGCCGAGAATCAAACCTCGTATGCAATATTTTTCTGGCAACTATGGCCCACCTTCTAGAGCCTATGTCCACAATTGGTTACATATGACAGTGTTGAACCTTTGAACCTCTTTTGACAAAAATTTTATATTAGTTTCTATTCTCTTTCTGGGTTTTCATAGCATGTTCTACATTTTTTAGGTGTTTATCATTTTCCCCCGAATATCTAACAAGCTACTCCTTAAAATGTGGGTCCTAACACATACATGTTAGAATCGTCTAACACCATAAGAATTTCTGTGTGTCCTGAGTCATTGTTTCAGGCATCCCGAAGTTTAGCAAATTGAAACCTCTTCATCACCTACAAGTTGACTGCTGAGTAACAATGAATGCTGGAGCAATAATTGCCGAAGTCATTTTTGTATTTAAAGGACATGTAGTGTGGTAGCACATCTGAACTGCCACACTTCAGTAGTACAAGGATAAAAGTCCAGGGGAGGATGACGGGAATGTGTTGAAGAAGGGACTTTCAGGGAGAAAACTATGTAAGTACCACAATGTGTTTTCTAGAGATTATAGAAAATTGAGTTTAGATAGTTCTGATTTCTTCCGAAGTTCACCAATTCAGGAATTTCAATTGATCTGTGATTCAAACCCATGCACAATATTGACAGGGCTAATATACAGAATGTGTCAGGCTGTAGATTTTGGACGACTCTGGTTAATCCTGAAAGCGCTGTAAGAAGTAACCTATAAAGCTTGAGGCTGAGCCCAGAACAGCTACAATAGCTGAAAGCATTGCTCTCCCTACACAGGGACCCTGGCTTGTAGCAATTTAAATGTAATATGTTTGTAGTAATAAGAGCATGTAAAGAAAATATAAAAAAAAGCTCCTTTACAAATTATAGTAAATGCTTTATGCCTATATGTGTCTGGTATTTTCAAATAACCCCTGTACTAAACAGAACAATTATATCCTGAAACCATTCTTTTCCAGTACTAAAACATGAAGAGTTTATAAAATTCTCTCCTTCCTAATTTACTAAGTGAGATGTAGGTGCCTTACAATGTGATGTTGGTCACATCAGCAAAATTCCAACTCACAGGATTAACAAATCATACCTGATTGTCAGCAACATCTAGTCATTTAAGAAATGTACTTTCTCGTGTCAAGTCTGATCTTGGATTGGAGAAAGTCTAATTGTCAGGATGAAGATAAACAGGCTGTGGAAGAGTTCATCCTCAGATTGGGACACCAAGGTGTAAACCCCAGGAAGAAACCCTAGTGTGCGTATGCTGTGTGTTGTCCTTTGCATGTCACTGCTGTCTCAGCAACGTGTCAGGGAAATGTTTATGCTGTGCACATTTTTCCTGTTGGGCACATTCCTTCTATGCCCGTGTTGCTGAGAGTTTCTGTCATGAGTGGATGTTGAATTTTGTCAAATACTTCTTCTGCATCTATTCAGACGATCATATTTTTAGTTTTTGATTGGCCTATATTGTGGGGTGTCGGGGGGGAATCTTTGGTTTTGATATCAGGGTAATGCTGGCTTCATAGAATGAGTTTGAAAGTGTTTCTTCTTCAATTTTTTTGGAATAATTTGAGAAGGATAGGTATTGACTCTTCTTTCAATGTTTGGTAAAATTTGCCTGTGAAGGTGATTCTGGACCTTTGGTTTTTTTTTTGAGTCTTTAATTACTGGTTCTATTTCATTATGTGCTACTAGTCTACTCATTTTATGCTCTGTCATGATTCAGTCTTGGAAAGTTGTGTTTCTAAAAATTTATGTGCTAACAAATTGGCGATTCTAGAAGAAATAGATGATTTTTCATACCAGTCTCTCAGGATCCTTTGTACATATTTCTGTGGTTTCACTTGTAGTTTCTCCCCTTTCATTTCCGATTTTACTGACTCGGGCCCTTTTTGTCTTGGTTAGTCTAGCTAAAGGCCTATCGATTTTGTTTATCTTTCCAAAGAACCAGCTGATAATTTTATTGGTCTGCTCTATTTTTTTAGCCTATTCGAGTTAGATTGTTCATTTGGAATTTTGTTTCTTGAGGTTTGCCTGTTTTACTATGAATGTCCTTCTTAGAACTGCTTTTGTTGTATTCCCTAGATTTTGCAAGGCTGTATTTTTTATTTTCATTTGTCTCAAGGTGTTTTTTACCATCCTACTGAATCTTTGCTGACCCACTAGTTGTTCAGTA